>JAHLWZ010000465.1:0-29452 GCA_020536535.1 Pelomyxa schiedti | reverse complement strand
CTTCGCAGCGTTAGCAGTTTGATTGGAGGGGGGGAAGCCTCACTCTATGATGGGAGGCTCCTCTCCTGCGAAGCTGACACTGGCTCGCCAATTCTTCAGGCGTATCCGCCACAGAGGCCTGTGCCAAAAAGGAAGAACGATTCTTCTCGCTCTCGCTCTCATTCGAGAAAAGAAGCCGCGTCGGCCGAAACTGCCCAGCCGTTGCCAAATTTAGCGCTCAATTCGACACTGTCGTGCATATTGGGCCTCTCTCCTGATAAATACAGGGGATCGAGGGCCAATCCCAGTTCGATTTCTAATGGTCCGCCGCCAAGCCCTGCATTTCAGGAACAGTTCCGGTCATTGGTGTTGAATACTGACAATTTGGAACCTCCTGGTTCTGGACAGACTAGCTCTATAAATGGCTCGACTGGGATGCTGTGCATCGGTGGGTGTCAAGCCCGCTACTCTGAATTGATGACGGCTCTCTTCTCGACATCTTCGCCATACTCTTCTCTTCCAACTACGGGAAGCTCATCTTCATCGTCGCCGTCTTCTTCTTATTTCTCTCCTGTGGCCCAGTGCTACATGGCAGCATTGGGTCCTTTTGGCGTTGACGCAGACATCATTCCGTCAAAGATGAGCACTTATGCCAGTTTATGTGAGACCAGAGACTCTATGGTCTCTCAATTAAGTCTCAACTTCGTAAACAGTGTCCTTCCGCGAATATTGCGAGAACAAGGGCAGTCCTCCTTAGCGTCAATGATGCAACTCGATATTACTCAGGGATTACAGGTAACGATGGACGAGATATTTCGCCGTTGCTGTAAAGGACACCCTCGAGCATGCATATTTCCTTGTGGTGGGGTGACCAAGTCCCCCTCGCTGCAAAGTTTTCTAGATGGCACTTCCATTGACAAGGGGTATGATGGCAGTCTCACAAGAACCTTTGGTCTTAGGAGGTCTATGAGTGTTACTTGCATGGCGCCATTGACTGTCAGTGAGGGAAGCAGTAACCGGAATCGTGTAAGAGCAAATTTGACTGGAAGCAGTGATGAGGATTATGTTGGCAATAAATCCCGGAGCGATGTTTTTCATACATCTCTGAGGCCCGGGAAAAAAACCTTTAGTCCTCCTGCCAGAGCAATTATGAGAGGACCTTACAAAGCAAACCTTGAGACAGAATACTGTTTAGACCTAGAGGCAGATCTCAAACCGTGCAATTGTATTCAGAAACCATGTGTAAGTCAAATAGAAAACACAGGAGGTATTGCTCTCATTTTAATGCACTATTCAATATCAATAAATTGAAATGGAGATATGAATACTAACAGAGAAAAAAGGACCTCCTGTCTCTTGGCTTCTACACGAACTTCTGGATTTAACGCCAAATAGTCCAACCCAGGCTATGCTAAAGACTGCTGAATTTCGAAAGAAGCTCTTCTCTGTTTTGGCTTGCACAAATGGGAACAAAACCACCAATCCCTGCAGTGGGATAACTTGCTCCTGCACTTCATGTGACTGCTCTACACCGCATCATTGTGACTGCGAATGTTCAACAGCCGTTGCCGAATTTATTTGTGTGATATCCTCCCTGATCCCCGTCAGGAAGATTTCATCCTTTCTAGTTGATCATTCCTCTCTTTTGGTGGAGTGCATCATCCCCCACTGCGACTCTCCCAAAGTCTTTGCCACTATCATGTCTCTGCTTGTGAACATTCACTATAATTTTGGCACGGTGGCTACATCAGACAATAATCAAGAATCGGACTCGAAATTCCTTCTTTCTGTCATCAGTGCTGTACTTGATGTAGTTGACAAGTTCATTCCAGAAATGTGCCTGACAAATACCAAGTCCCGTACCATGAATCTCCAAAGTCCCCAAAAAGAAGGTACAAGTCAAAAATTGTGCAAGCAATGTGGTGGTTCCAAGAAAGTACCCCAAATGGTAATTAGACCGCAACTAGTCGAAAATATACTAGAAATTATGTCCCAGTGTCTACAGGGACCTCCAGCACCGGAGATATCACCCTTCACATCATTCTTATGCCCTTGTCCCGATAGAGCAACGGTACAACCCACCTGAATAGCATCTCTCTAACTCTGGAAAACTAGAGCTGGCACAAACATAAAGTCTCCAAGGGGTTGGGACGCCCTGGAATTGACCTTTTTAGTGAAGATTTTCTGAATACTATGCAAGTAGGATTTAAAAGCGTCAGGAAAATATTGTCAATGGTTCCTTTCACATTTTTTTCCCTGGCACCATGTGACAGGTTTTTTAGACCGCATGCAATGAGTATCTTCATTATGTGATCCCCATTATAAAGCACTCTCTCGCACGACTGCCTCCGGGACATTGCCTTACGCAAATGTTACTGCCAGAAATTATAGCCTATTTGCATGTATCCCTTGCAAGTGACCGCTCCTTGCATTCACACTCAAAAGTGTTGCAAGTTTCTTCTGTCACTCTGGCTGTTTTGCGGAAGCTCACTCCCGCTAACAAAGAAAATACCGTATCTTGTATTTTTCTAAGTATTCTAAACCAACATCAAACTAGGATGAATTATCATATTCTTGCCACAGTCTTGTTGAAACCTTATTTCGCCATTGGCGGACGAATAGTATGGTTCATGCCATTTTGCTAAAGATTGCACGGTTCGCAAGATTTGTCATAACACTTCCCCTCATATTGCACTAGAGCAATCATTAAGAAACCTCTTCCCTCGCTTTTCTCGGCACTGCGGAGTCACCCCCAGGCATCTGAGATTGAAGCTGAAGCCAGCATGAAACCCTACTACTGTATGGAAGACACAGAGAAGCTGAAAACGATGGTACTACAAACGCCAACTCGCCAAACAGTTACTTAGCATCCGTAGATTGCTGAAGCATTCCATGGCACGGTGGCTGGATAGCAAGGAATTAACCCAAGTTTGGTGCACAGTTCGGGTGTAGAAGCCCAGAATATGTATCAGTAATTCCACGTACCGTGTAACAGTATCAAGTTGACTTTTTGGCGGTTATGCATTGCCTTGTTGCGAAATAAGAGATTTATTTATTTTTCCTGGTTTTTTTCAGGAGACCCTAAAGTTCTTTCTTTATTTTGTGGCTCACCAAAATGAATAGCAAAACTGAAGTGGCCAACAACCAAACAACTCAGTGTTGAGGGTACACTTTCGGGAAGAGTGTTGTTCTACAGCAAGTGGGCAACCACAATACCGTTCTTGGCATTTGGTACAACTTCCCACCGCCCCAGTTTGTGTTCTGGTGCAATGCTGGCGACAAGTATTGACCCATCAGCGGAGAACCCAATAGAGTTTACAAATCCAGTCTTTTGCAAAGTAAGATATGTGACTTCATTTGGGTTACGTACCACTGGAATATCAAGAAGCGGGCTCAATTGCATAGCTCCCTCCTCCCCGAACTTTTTTCTTAGTTTATTTATACCTGAGCTTGCTCTTCTATTAGAGCCCACTCTCCACAATCTAATGAATCCGTCATAAGAACCCGAGGCAACCTGGTTGTTTTAAGAGAGTTCGTGATATCCTATCTGCGTACCACATCACTTCTCCGGCAACAGCCAAGTGCAGATATCCATTTTCCTCCATGTGCGTTTCCTCGAGTATACACTGGTGTTTTTTTCCCTCCAAACCACAATTTGAGGGTTCTGTTATAAGAATTATTATTTGTTTGTGTCAAGGTGTGTTAGTTTTTACCCATCTTGCCCTCCACTCACAAAGGAGGCTTCATTCAGTAGACAAACACAATCAACAGTCTCTTTATGACTCCTACGAAAGATAAGCTACAAATTGCAAAAGGAGTGCCGCACGAAAATATTAGTTGTGTTTCCTCCACCACTTTCCATACACGAACCGATTTATCGTAACTTCCTGTGAGAGCTCTCTCCCGACTAAGTGCGTCAACACACAATACCCCACTCTGGTGTCCGAATCTTAATAACGGTGTTGGAAATTGGGTCAAGATATTGGTGCATACAGTGAATCCACATAAGCCATAGCATCCACATTCCATATTTTCAAGCTTCTATCTAGTGAAACACTGTACAGTTGATGTGTTTTTTCTCGAAAAACAACTCCCTGTTCAATTTTACAAGGAAATGGGAATTAATTAGTTACATACTGTCACAGCATCTCTATGCCCACTAAATGATTCCAGAGTTTTTGCGTTTTCACCATCATACATGTGAATCAAATTATCAGAAGCTGGCAGCTAAGTTAAACTGAGATTTCTACAACGAATTACCTCCGGCCGCAAGATATTTCCCATCCTCTGAGAGAGCCAATGAGAGTACGGACACAGGAAGCATAGTACTCTTAGTCTTTGCTTTACGGCGGAGAGGGGAAAAGCTACATATAATCTCTCCATCACTGTTCCCTACGGAATTTTGTCAGAGAGGAGTATTATTTAGCAGTTGGATACACTTGAATATGGTTCCGTCCTTCGTAGCTGAAAAAATTGTTGTACCATCACTACTCACAACAGCAGTTGTTACAGGTGACTTGGGGCCACGGAAAATGAAAAGGGACTTTAAGGAGATCTGTGTGGTTGTTGGAATATTATATGATAATTTGTTTCTTTAACCTTGGAAGCCAATGGAATTTTAAATTTTCCCGTTGCCTCTTTCTGCCGAGTGTAAACAAAACGAAGGAAAAGAACGAACGATTACTCACTGCTTCGGCTCTAAGGCGTTTGGATATCTCGCCTTCAGTACCATCCAAGGCTTCAAGATACTGTTTTGCAAGTCGGACTTTTTTTTCCTCGGGAGTTTCGTGTGCAATGGTGGTGAGGTGCTCCTGTGCCAATTCTAGTTTTCGTTTTTCTTCTGCTTCCTTTTCCTCCTTTTCTTCGGTTTCTTCGCTGAAGTCAACACAGAGACAGTTTTAAGCGAGAGCACTTACCCTGTTCGGTCTCCTTCAACCGAGCAAGCTTCTCTCTTCGTCGCTTGGCTCTGTAGAGAAACGTTTCACTCCCTAAAGCCTCAGACAACTCCTCCTGCGATTCCCGCGGCGGTCTCTTCGAACCAGCCAACAACTTCTGCGCCGCCAAACCAGGAACAACTTCCTTGAGGGATTCGGGTCCCTTGGGTCCTCTAGCGCGCGAGTACTGGAAAAAGTGGTCCATCTGCGACACGCCATCGTGGTCCAGAGCCTGTCGTACATTCGTTTTCACAGGCACCTCAGATCGCGACACTGGTCTCGTCTTCATCTTCATCTTCGGCCGTGCGCGCTGCATTTTTTTTCTTTAATGCTTAATCGCTAGCGGAAATTGGCCGCAGGCAACTGAAGTACTTTTTTGTTCCCTTTTTTTGAAAAAGAAATAGCTTTGGCTTTTCTAACGAGGTGCAGAAAAGAAAAGATGTTCAAGTTAGCCCTTCATGGGTGTGAGAGTGAAGTTTGCAAAGGAACCGAATTCGTTCTGAAGTCTGCCGCTAGAGTGACGTGGTGTGAATGGTTGTCTTTTGAGGGAGCCATTGGTGATTTGGGTGATGGATTCTTCGAGAACTGCTCCTAAGAGTGGGTTAGAATTTGGTCTAGAAATAATTGGATGAGGAAAGGACGTACCAGTAAGTAATAGGACAGGGGTGGAGGAGCTTTTAGCCAAAAGTGCCATTGTCTGAATGGTGTTTGCTACAATTGTGGGGTTGAGGAATGGAGGGTCCGCACACACAAAGGAGAATTTGTGATGGAGGTTTTTTGGAATTGCTTTTGGCTTGTTTACATCTGTGTAGGATATTAGATTTAGCCGTTTCAGATTGGGTTTACAAACCAAAGAATACAAATTGATTGCGATAGGAAGAAAACCGTCTATCATACTCGAAAAGTGTGTTAAGGTGTTGAGGGTGGTTCATTTTCTGCAGAAGTTTTTGAGAGGTTACAATCGAATGTTTGGAGTTACATGAAGTGTTCGAAACAGTGTTGGAGTGGAAACGCAGGCGATTCTTCCTCCGTGGCTGCATTTTATCGCAGTTTGAGCAAGAAACTGAGCTGTATCTTCCTCATACTGTGCCCAGTTAGATATTGTCAAATTCAGAATGGGATTAAGTGGTCAACCCAAAATTGGCTCAATTCCCAGTCCTCTTCCACAGATTCAATTGCAGAATCCACAGAATCCACTCCTACAACAAGAATGGGGAAAAAAAAACCAGAAGGTGAGATAACTTCCTCGATTCCATTCCACCAAAGAACGCCCTACAACCAAAGAAACCCAGAAAAAATAATTCCCCGACAGCGCACACATCAACATAATTAAATACCCACCGCCGGAATTAATATCTATAGCGCGCTGAGCTCTCATGTTCAGAAATTCCTGAAGCACTGCGGCTGTTTCGGGTGACAGCTCCGGGAGGTCATCTGATGCACTTGCGGACGCGTTGCTCAGTAAATGTGGGTCTGCGGAGGTCAACAGAGCAGTTGGTGTTACGTAAGTTGCCATCTGCTGTGGACTTGATGTTGCCATCGGTAACAAAGTTCACGATGAAAAAAAAAACAAAAAACATCAAATGTGCAGATTTCTTCTGATTCCCGTGGTTGTTGTTCCTCAACACTCCCGGTGACCTCCCTACAACACAATCAATCATAAACTCCCAACACAAGCGTCGCAACCCGGGCACTCATCGCCAACACCACTCTGAGGCAATCAAAAATAGAAAGCAGAACAATTTGTGTTCCTTCGAGCCCCAACGAAAAAACAAAAAATAGAAAAACAAAAGCAAAACGAAAATGCAACCACCACCGTCGCCCTACGGCAGGCTCTCAGCGGCCACGACGTCCCCCCAGCCCGGCGCCACCGCCACAGCCACCACCACCACGACGACCACGAGCACGCCCCCCCACGCGCACCCACCAGCACACCAGCCCCCGCAGCACGGCAGCCCCGCCCACGCCACGCCCCCGCCACACCAGCAGCACCAGCAGCAGCACGGCGGGGGGGGCATGATGATGACCGACGGCGGGGGAGGCGGAGGGGGAGGGGCCTCCTCCTCCTCCTCGGGCGTGTCCATGTCCACTGGCCCACCTGAGATCGACCCCAGCGAAATTGTACTCGAGCGTGTAATATCGGATGGTGCGTGTGTGTTGGTTGATGTATTGGTGCTTCGGGGAGGGGGTTTTTTTGTTTTTTTTGTTATTGCAGTTGGCATGCATGTTCCCTGCCTGTCTCGACCTCGTTTTGCACTGCAATCCTTGGACAAAAATCCAATTGCCACAATTGCACAAAAATTAACACGTGAACAGGCTCATTTGGAATTGTGTATAAAGGGCAGTGCAGGTACATTATGTCACAAAAGTGGTAAACCCACTAATTACTTTCCTTTCATAGGCATAAAGATGTAGCTGTTAAAGTCCTCAATAGACAATTTGATGAGTCAACCTTAGAGGCCTTTAGGAAAGAAGTGGAAATAATGAGGTTGGTTATGCCTCTCTTCATCATATAGATTTCCCGTGGAGCTAAAGAAAAGCCTAACCTTTCTCAGTAAGATCTTTCACCCCAACGTGAGCTTATTCATGGGGGCATGCACGTCCATCCCTGGAAGACTTATGATGTGCAATGAACTTCTTAAGGTTTGAATAATGAAGATTCCTTGTATGACTCAGTCATGCATCCAAAGCAAGATCTTGAAGCTTTACTGTTAGACCCAAAAGTTCAGCTCCCACTCTTACTTAGACTTCACATGGCGAAAGATGCCGCATTGGGCATGCTGTGGCTGCACTCCTCCAAGCCCGCCATCATTCACAGAGATTTAAAAAGTTGGTTTCTTGGGCGTTCCCTGTGTTGCTAATGAGAATTTCCAGGTTCCAATCTTCTTATTGATGAACACCTCCATGTCAAGGTTCCGCACATAAAGCAAAATTCCATTCAGATGCAACTAACTCTCACTAGGTTTGTGATTTCGGGCTTAGCCAAATAAAGCCAGCAGGACAAAACCTACTGGACGGGCGAGAAGGAGCAAAAGGGGTACACAATCCTCATAAACAATCGCTCTTCAGTAAGTGATTTACCCAGACACCACTTTGGATGGCCCCTGAAGTACTCCTTGGAGAGGAGTTTAACGAAAAAGCTGATGTATACAGGTATACATGTTGACTTACGTCACTTGGAGTAATTTTTCTTTCAAAAGTTTTGGGTTAATTCTTTGGCAAATTCTCACCCGTGAGGAACTATTTGCTCGGTACACAAATTTGCAGGGTTAGTATAAGATGACAAAGGATATCCTTACCTCTCATTCAGATTTTGCTTTTGACATATGCAAGAATAATGTCAGGCCTGTAATTCCAACTAATACTAATACAATGTTCGCGTCACTCATTCAGTAAGTTCTTCCACCCAGTTTTCCTATTAACCTGTTACAGGGCTTGCTGGCATCCCAACCCAACACTGCGCCCCGACTTTGCTCTTATAGTGGCTACACTAGATGAAATTGTAGCCAGCTTTGATAAACCCAAACCTGGCTGACTAAACATACTCCAGATTTTGTGTGAAGCAATTCCAGAGCCTGGGGGTCGTGGTTTCTGGAAACAACACTTTCTCTATCAGGAAGTGGTTACCTGGCAAGATTTCGTCAACAGATTTGGACTTGCGCATAGAATTTTTGACGCTCAAGTTTATCTGTATGATATTTTGATGTATCAGCCAAGCAGATTGGGAGAGCATGAAGTGCAATTAAGATGCCTACGTGAACTTCTAATAGGTAGCTCATGACCAGTCAGTATTTCCCCTAACTTCTTATAGAACCTGTATCTAATAGATCATCTGATACCGAAGCCCTATGTACTATGGAGCAATTCGGCAAAATATTGGCCTGGTTTGGGCGTTTTGAGGAGGGTTTTGCGTTATTGGAAAAGGTGCATGATCCAAATTTCCCTAAATAGCCCAACACCCTACCGCCTTACACAAAAACTAAGATAAGAGCCCTCATGCTCTGCCGGTGGTTTCATGGTGATATTACCACAACTGATGCTGAGCTACAACTCATCAATAAACCCGAGGGCGCGTTTCTTGTGCGATTCAGCACCAGCGAACTTGGTTTATACACTATTTCCAAAGTTTCTGCCTTTGGTAGTATTGCCCACCAAAGAATTCTCCACAGGTGTGAACTTCACCAATCAGCACTAACTAACAGGCTTATTCACAAAACCATCCTCACAATTCCACACGTAGGCCCAGCTCAGATGCCTTTACTATCAACAGTCACACATACACATCACTGAACAACCTTGTGGCAGGGGAACGTGGACCCCTGAATTTACTTATTCCTTGTGATTCTACTAGATACACCGCACTGTTTTTACAACTCAACATCCAGGGATACATTAATTCCAGCTGAAAAACCAAACAAATCGAAAACAATAGAAGATAGCATTGCCCCAAGTGATTTTTTTCTTTTTTGACTACAATTCCTTACGCGGTGTTCTCTTTTGTAAATGCATCAATTTAGCAGCCTTTGGGTCAACGTTGGTGTCCCTGGGTAGTTTTAAGTAGGGAAACAGGAGGATGGGGCAGGAAGAGGCTTACTGGTTTATCCAGTACATGTTTCCTGCCCAGGGCATTTTGACGTTGTAAGCGGGGGCTTCCATGATTTGGTTTTTGGTTGCTTGATCAGAGGTAAACTCATTCAGAATGTTCGGGTGGAAGACTGTACGAGATCTGTCAGAATTCTTCCATTCTGTGTACTTCATATTCATCTGAGAAGGCGTTACTATGAGGGGAAAAAAGGGAGTGGATAACTTTATAGGAAATTCCTTTGAACGTGGGTCTTTCAAATCCATAGGGGAAGAGTTCCAAGATTTGAGCAGTTTGGGGGAGAAATACGATATTGGCTAAGTAAGTGGTGAGAAACCAAGGAATGGGACTGGAGCATACCCATTGCACTTCCGTGCATGGCCACAAAGCCGGCACTTTGGCAGAATTGTTTAAGCTGATCTGGAAAGGACATTTTCTCAAGAATGACAATATCCACTTTATAAGTCGGATTTCTTGAGGTACATAAAATTGCTATTAAGGACAAAGAAATGTAACTCAGCCGATAAAGCAGCAGCAAATTCATCAATGTTAAGAATATAACGAGGTGATTTTTCTCTCTGGACGAGAGTGATATGAGAAGGATCTTTCTCACACCCTCGTAATGCAAACCGGTTCTAAAACAGTCAGTACTCAGTGAGAGGAAAGAGTAGAAAGAAAATGGAAATTTACAAAGAGGAACTCTTTGAAAGTGAGAAGATCTTGTTTAGTGACTTTGTTGCTTCCAGGACCGCCTAATTGATGCGCAGAAGGTCCTACTGCAAGATCATGGAAGCAAGTCAGTTGCTCTGCGTGAGACAAGGTTAGACGAAAAGGGTGAAGTGTACAGTTTAAGCAGAGAACAACTGTAGTCTCCAGGTTTTTTGATAGGAATATTGGAAAAAACATCATTGAACATGTGGCTGTGACTGCTAGCTCGGGCCACGCTTAAAAATTGCACGTCATTCCGGGGGCTACCATCTCGGTTGAAGAAGAGACCAGGACCTAATTGAAGTGGGTATTGGAAAACTGTGACGTGGAATGCATCACTTTTTTGATTGTGATACCACATCAACCACCAAACACCAAAGAAATCGTCCAGTAAGAAGTGGAAGTACATCTCACTGACAGTGTGAATCACAACAGATGGCGTATCCACAAAGACTGCGTCAGATGGAATAGGTCCATGGACCGTTTTAAGGGAAAACAGAGCTAAACAGAGAAGGTGAGCAGGAAGAGGGTCAATGCAACATAACTACTTGAAGATGTATAAGTCCCAGTATGCACTAAGGATGGATCACCCAAAGAATTGCTTCTGTACGACGTGTCTGAACCATCGTCGAGATAATAAAACCACTCGTCGCCTCTCACGCACACATCGTGAAATAAGCACGTGCGGTGCGACTTGGGCTCATCGTTTCTCCCTGGGATGATCTCACAACTGCCTTCCGTTAGTGCCCGCCCATAACAAATCCACCTACCTCCCAGAAGAGTAGGAAGTTGACGCCAAGGCAGCAAGACAAGAAACAACTACAAAGAGGCACTTGTGCACCCACATAAGCAGACTTTGATGGTTCGAAGATCTCGCCGCCAGACCCTGTGACTGTACTCAGGTCATTCGGTTTTTTATAAGTTTACATTAAATACTTTTGAGTGCAACATGCCAATGTATCAGCGACATGTCACCTTGGTGGACAATTGGAAACCCTGCGCAACTAGAAGAAACGGAAAAATGTTAAAGAGATCCGAATAATCAATTTTCTTATTCTTGTAAAGAAACAGAATGCGAGGAGCGGTTCTGCTTGCGTCACTTGTCGTTTGTGTGTTGGGACAGGGGTACTTCTGGCATCTTACGGACATACACTACCAGGTTAGATCTTTCGTGTCTTTACAACTGATTATTTTTTTGGTGTTGTTAACTTCTTGTTTTCGTCCAGCCTCAATACTATGAAGGCGCTAGTGTTGTTCACAAATGCATCTCTGGAAATGGCACGGCCGGATACTGGGGATCTCTTGACGGACCTTGCGATCTTCCTCAGACGACTTTGATTGATACCTTCGAGTTCATGCGAAACACGCTCCCAAAGCCAGATTTCATTCTATACACTGGTGATATGGTCTCATTCCCCCTTTTCCACCAAAACCAACATATCATAAGGTTCCCCATGAACCCTTGGACATGGATGATAATGGAGTTATTCAGTACCAAAATAATATTACTTATTACTTCCAAAAGTATTTCCCTGGGATAACAATTTTCCCGATTCTTGGGTATTCTGCCACACTAGATGGTTTTTGACTAACACTGCCAAAGAAACCATGATTCACATCCCGAGTTTCAGGTACTTCATCTTGCACCTCTTCTGGGCAGTGACCTAAGTTCGTAGATGTATGATTATGAATATTGGTTATACGACGAGACTGCGGTTGCCTGGAGTCCATTCTTGGATAGCAACATGCAAGCAACTTTCAAGCAAGGAGGTTACTACACAAAACTCATTTCAACTGGATTCCGCCTTGTTGCTCTGAACACAGCAATGTATTTCACAGAAAATGACTACATCGATCCAAATATTCATTCCGGTAACCAATCATCTCATTTGTCGTGATATGATTTCATCTTTACAAGATCCTGCTGGAATGATGGAATGGGTTGATGGTATCCTGGCTACAGCAAAAGCTAATGGAGAGCGTGTACTTATGATTTATCACATACCCCCCGGTTACAATGCTGGGATGCTGTGCCAATTCTACAACGTACTTTTCCTTCCCAAAGCCAATTTTGGTAATCATTTTCTTCTGAACAGGTGTACAATGACTTATTTGTGAACACCATTACTCCTTATAGTTCTATCATTGTCGGACACTTCATGGGTACCTCACCCAATGGAGTTTATGAATTCACAAGATTGACACAGGTCACGACCACCTGGATTTCCTCCGCCTCTTTGGCGATCAATCCCAACCAAGCACGATTTCAACGGGATTTGTGGCTGGTTCTCTTACCCCCTGGGATCTCGCGAACCCGCGAGTAAGATTGTTCTTGTATGAAAAGACTGCCCCATTCACCCTGCTGGACTACATTTCATACCAGTTTGACCTTGTAGCCGCAAACCTCCGACAAGGTACGCAATGTAGTTCCAAAGTAAGTAGTAACCCTCCGAACAGAAAGTGTGTGGATTGAGGAATACCGTGCAACCGCTGAGTACGACATTCCAGACCTTAGTGGTGCTTCCATGCTACAGCTCTATCAGAACATGCAGACCAACGAGACTCTAGTTGACAGATACCTTTCTCACTGGAAGGGTGTTGCCTGGGTTGGAGACATGTGTGCTCCGTTTAGCGTATGTCGCGACGCAGCCGTATGTTCCATTGGCAACCTCAAATGGGAAGACTGGGAGAGCTGCATGGCAAACTAGGAAACTTTCATTTTTTAAAACAATTTATGACTTTTCCGTTCCGAAAAGCAAGTAAGAAAAATCCCTCTGCAATTGCAACCGCTTATTAATCACCGGTTAATTTGCGGGGTTTGTTTAATTGTTTCATTAAAATCCTTAACTGTAACGGGCTAGTCACCTATGGTTGAGTACGAGTGAGTGCAATTTCATGTTGACTACGTTACTTATTCTCCCTAAGGCGTTATAGCAGCGACCGCACTATATTTGCCCCCAAAGCACTTCGACCGGTTTGTTTTCAAAGGTGGGTCTCCACACCCCTTGTCACCGTCACTTTTACTTTGTTTTTGATCCCCCTTACCCTCTCCCCCTTTGTTTTATTTTTTTTGTTTTTCCTGCGCTATCACGTAGCAAAGGGACAATACAGGACTAACAAAAGGAATATACTGTATACAGGACAGAAGTGCCATCGGAAGTAGACGAGGAGTTATGGTTGATTTTTTCGTCCAACAATCAGTCTATGTCCATGCCGTTTGAAATGCACGACTCGGACGCCTTGTCCAGCTGTTTTCCCCTGTTCTCATCACCAACTCCGGACCGTGATCACGACCACTCACACACCCCTCCCTCGCTCTCCTCCTACTCCTCATCGTCATGCTGCTGCGCCTCTTCCGCTTCGTGCTCTTCTTCCCTGGGTGTCACATGTCCCGCGTGCTCGCCGCCGCGGCGGTCCACAAACCCCACTGTGAAGAACAACGACTTCCTCGCTTCTCCAGAACAGCAGTTCCACCACTCTCCTACATCGCCGGGACCAGTCTACCTGTCCCTGTCACCGTCTTCTGCTTCCTCACCTTCACCTTCTACCTCCCCTCTTTCTCGTAACTCTCTGCCTGCATACGGCGCCCCTAGGATTCCTTGTATGATGTCTCCCGAAATTGGCCTTCTGAGTTTCTCGCCACCGTTGCCCCCACGATTGTTTTCGTATTGATATGTTGTGAATAAATAGAAAAAACCTTGTTGTAGTCCAATTGTTCGTTACTTCTTGGGCTCACTTCCTGAAAAAAAAACCCCTTTTTACAAAACAAAAGTGTATTTAAAACAAAACAGTTAAGAGTGAGGTGTGCTGCCAGCAAGTTGGTGGTAAAATGGTATTTTTACCACCACATGTCCCTGTCTCCAAACAAATTGCCGGCTCCTGGAAGTTCGTAGTTGGAAGGATAGAATCCGAATGGGCTCATTGCTGGCCGCCTCCGCACAATTTTGGGTATGGCCACCTTGAGTACTCCTCCTTCATATGATGCTGATATTCCTTTGATATCAACGTCCTCGGGGAGAGAAAATCGCTCAGAGAACTGTAGAGTTGGTAAGCAACAGGAAAAGATTCTCAGACGGGGTCAGAAACCTTGCCGAATCTACCTGCTCCGATGTGCATGAGAGCCTGATGGGTGGTTAAGGGTTAAGAGATAAAGATAATCGAAACGGCGCTTACTGCTTCTTTACTCATTACGTTGTACCGCGGCCTGTTGCTAGCCCAGAACTTTTCCATTTGTGCAATTTCTTCTTGAGTTGGTACTCGCACACCTTCCACAACCAAAGTCGATTCATCTTCCGTGAGACTACAATCCTCAGAAGTGCAAACATTGGGTAGATTGAACAAACCTAAGGGATATATCCTCCTTTTTGAGCCCCGGAATGGAAGACACAATCAAGTAAGAGTTACGTTCCTCCCTCACATTCATTTTTGGTTTCAATTTTAGTTCAGCCCATCTAGACATTAATCAGACGGAGAGAGTAAAGAGGAGACATACTTGAATGCTGTTGGCGGGAGAGACGCTGCGGTTGTGGCAGTGTTTTCAGCGGGAGTTTTATTTGTAGGAGGTTGTTGAGCTTGTTGCTGTTGTCGCTCTTCTTCAAGCTTCTTCTTGGTGGCTTCTGCTTCTTTCTCGAGCTGAGAACGTAGCTCCCTCAATTTTTCACTCACGCCATCCTATTATTCTAAGTATACAAAAAGTGCGAAGTTAAAGACCAACCATTTCATTCATAAGCCTCTGAATTGAAATGACTTGCTCTACAAAGTGTAAGAACGAAGGAAAAATCTGAATAAGGATACCTCGTCTTAAAGGACGCGTTTGCTCGGTGGACTGCAAGCCATCCAGTGCAAGCAAATCACGCATTAGATATTCTGAGTATTCCAGAGACTTCTTCTGTAATTTTTCTACCTGCTTTACTCCCTCCAGCGGGTTCCTGGACAGTTCGCTAAAATATCGAGTTAGGATCAGGATTGTTAATGCCTTTTAACACACCTTAAATTGAGAAGATCGGAATTTTGACGCAGTTCCGTGATTTGTGGCTTGAGGGTATCAACGTTGGAAGCAACCTTCTTTATCTCCAGTAAGAAAGCAGAAGATGGTGTCTAGCAAGGAGTTAACTGTCATCTCCCCACAAATAAGGGAAATCTCACATCAGTGCGTGGTGGCACCTCAGTAGGTGAAGGCTCAGCTGGAGTTGTGGGTACTGGTGTTGGTGTTTCAGCCATAGAAACGTCTGGATGGGTTGGCTCCGCTATCTCGGTCTCGACTTTGGGCTCAGGTAACTCTCCTTTCGGCGCAGGTTCACTGACTTTGGGCTCTGACGGGGATACCGGTACGTCAGTTTGGATTGGGGATTCCACGTGTGTGTCAGTTTGTGCAGGGGTCACAGTTGGTTCCGGTGCCTTCTCTATTGCTGGTTGATGTACGTCTGATGCAAGGACTGCCTCAGGTTTTTCTGGATTTGTCTTCGGTTCAGGTTCAACTAACACTTCATTGTGAATATCTGAAGGTCGTTTGTCGATGTCCATAGACGCCTCTGGCTTGGTTTCAGTGGTCAGGGGTGTTTCGGATTGTAGTGTTTTCGGCATTTCATGTTCTCTCGGCTCGGAAGTAGGCTCCTAATTGAAAGCTGTAAGAGTTGTGTTGCGCATTGTGTGAAGACCTCCAGAGGAGTGCGGAGGCCATGCTTAAGGGGGGCCAATATTTGAGCAGTGTTGACCACCCCAGAGTCATGAAGGACATCCTGCACACCACTTATTAACCACAACAAACAATTGTTCTACATAAAGAAGAAACGGCACACCTGTTGTTCCCTACAATTGTAGAAGTAAGTAGTTGGAAAGAGAAACAAAAACCACATACATGTGGACTACAAAGGAATCGAAATCCTGAATGAGCAATTTAAGTTGCAGCGACATATCTCTAACTTTACAGCTATCTGGGCCCAGAACAGCAATAGGATGCAGTTTACTTCGCTCCATCAGATCAGCTACCGTGTTGCATCGGGCTGCTGCCTCTCTAAGCCGTGCAATGAACTTATTTAGTTTGTCACGTGGTGCTTTCTAGTTGTGATGCCTTAGTCTAGTTTCCTTTGGGTTGGCGCTAGCAAACCTTGTGGGCAGCTTTCCAGGTGATGAACTGAGAGATAAAATTCTCCAGGGCAGGCTTAGAGACCCCAGTTTGTTGTAATTCAGGGTCGTTCTGAAGTGTGGAATAAATTATCCCTAGAGAAGTTAAAAACAAAAGGTAAAGGGGTGCAAGTTTACTTTTGGTGAAGTCAATAGGGTCAATGGGGGTAGGTTGTGAGTGTGTTTCACGCCACAGGAACTCTAATGCATCACCCTCAGGAATTCTGAAAGGTGGGCTTTGGTCTCCAGAAATGAAAACATCCCGAATTCGCACCTAATACATGTTTCATTTTGTGTTTGGGTTTTTTAAAATAATATAAAATAGTACTAGTGTCTTACCACAGCTTCGGCAGCAATTTTTAGGTGATCAGAAACATCTTCTTTGCAAGTAAATGGGTGACTGTATCCTAGCCCAAGTGTTAAACAGGAAAAGTGGTTTTTTTTTTTACAAAAAGTACAGTACCCCTAGTGAAGTTTACGTTACGCCAGAACTCCAAAAATCTGTCAACAAGATTGTTTTTTCGCCTCTTTTGTAGTGGCGTCAATGGTGGAAAGTTCACTCTCGCGAAGTTGTCTGTGTCCGTCATCTTGTTTTTTTTTATTCTTTTGTGCTTTTCCCTTCCTTCAAACTGGTTGGCTAGTTTTGAGGGCCCAAGAGTCAAGAAATCGCCGAAATTTCGTAAGCTTCAAGTTTCGTTGAGTTCCCTGTTAGAACTCAAGGCGATTCAACTTGGATCTCAAGGGGAAGCACCACAGCTCTCCACGGCGCAGAAATCGGGTGTTTGGCCGAAGCACACAAGGCAAGGACTTAGTTTAACGATGCACACTTCAACAAACAGAAGCACCTTCAAATTGTTCAGGCCCACGGGAATCATCCCGATCACACGGTTTTCTCTGAGGGCTCTTTGGCTAGCACATACAATGTTTTTGGAACCAAACAAAACAAAAATTTTTAACATTTCTATTCGAAGTTGTCAAAAAACATTATACAGACTGAGAGAAGTGGTCAAATGCTTCTATGAAGACAGGCATAATCATCCTCAGCATCTTCTCACCCAACTCCCAGTACCACCCAGGTATGGATATTAAAAAGCCACCAATGAACCAGGCGAATAGAACACCAATATGCTCTCCAAGATTGTAGTGATTCGCTCCTGTAGAAACAACGTGAGAAATCTATGAACCAATTCAGACCAGTTATTACCTAAAGTGAGGTATCGGAAAATAGGCACACAGTGGAAGAAGGGCAGAATTGGTCCAACCCCGTGGAAGAAAGGTGGCAGTGTGTCCCGGGCATAGACTCCATCACAGGTGGCCAGCTATATGTTGTTTAGAATATTGCTGCATATATTTTGGGGGTGTGTAGACCAAAATACCTGTAAAATCAGAAAAATAGTGGCAATTATCATTCCACCTTCACTCATGTAGGAAAACAGAGGGCACCTGTAGGAATTTAGTACAAGGAAAATGCGATGTCAAGGTACATTATTCCGGCAAAGGAAAGTGCTGCTAGCCAGTAGAACAGAAATAGTTTTCCAAACCCTGAACAATAATAGTTTAGCAATTTGTGATGCCTTCACTCATTCATACCGTGTATTATTGGAATGTCGTACCACGAAATGATAGTTGCTGTGAACAGACCCAGTGCAAATGAGCTGATGAGATACATAGCAAATCTGCAGCAAGCCATAAGCCAGAATTTCATTTTTACTCGCTCAGTCAGCCTTCGATGGAAGGTGAGGTAGACCAGGTTGTGGGAAAGAAGCACAGAAATCCAGAGTATAACAAGTGAGATGTAAGATGCAAAATACCTAGGACAGGTGAGTCCAAACCGAAAAAAACAGTCAGCTATACCAGCCATATTTGCCAATTGGATGTAGATTTATTCCTTCACGGTATATGGGAGTCACAATTACTCCAAGAGGGGCATCAGGATCTTGTGTTCCAAATTTACCACTGTGAAGCAGCTCTGCAGCGCCATAGTTAATTTTATCAAAAATGGCAGTTTCCTTTCCAAAATCAGAGAAAAACATAAATTATTTAGTTGACCAACCACTCTTCTCATGAGTAGTGTCGTAGTATATTGCTTCCCTTCATCATATATCTCGAGGATGGGGTTGACATATGTACCATTTGACTCGATGGGAGGCTCGCCTGTATAAGAGCCTATTCGTGGTTGGAACTACTTTCGAAAAGGAACGAACGAACCAAGTAAAACGTCGGAATAGTTCTCAGGAACGATGAGAGCAAACCAATAAGTGTTATCAGCAACTTTATCTTCAATCCAGTCTTGAGAGGTCGAACTATCCAGTATAGTAAATCGGAATATTGACGACTGGTTGATAATGCCCAACACTTGATCTATTTCATATTTTGAAAATTAGAGGCAAATCATGTCACACTCCGGACGCACTTCCAACGTTTAGATCAAGGTTTTCGACCCAGCCTAAATCTCTGTTGCACAGGGCCACATCCATACTTCCGAAGTTGTCAATAGGGTTCCACAAGGCAGTTAGATATAGTGCTCCAATAATCATCTCATAAGACACCAGTGAAGCTATGGTCGAAATTGAAACCACCGCAAGAGCAAACCACACGCTCCGCTTTTCTTGCTTTTTCGGGGAAGTGCCGGCGCAGAAGCTTGGAAGAGTAAACATTCCATAAGGCCTTGGATTGTGCTCCACCTCCATCTCCTCAAACACACTACCCAACGATTTGCTGGTGCTACATTGTGGTTAATTCCGTGCACACTCACACATTCTTCTATATTGTTGTAATTCATTAACGTGTTTGTTATACAAGGCACGAGTAGTACTTAGTAATCAAATAAGCAAGGCATACCTGCGGACAACATCCTGGGTGTCAACATTGACCTGGAGCCGTGCTCCCCCAGTGACAGCAGCAGGTGCGGCCGGGGACGCCGCGGGCTGCGTAGCCGCCCCCGCGCCGGCCTCCTCGTCGGCCTGCTGCACCACGATGAAGTCGTCGGGGCTCGCCACGACCGAGACGGGCTGCTCGCTCTGCGAGGAGGACTGGTGCTCGTGGTGGCTGGCGGCGTGGTGGTGGGACCCCGCGCGGCTCTGGTGGGGGGCGTGGGTGGCCGCCGCCGCCGCCGCTCCGCGGTGCTGCCTGCTGTGCACCCCGGCGTTGTGGTGCCGCTCCCTCGCCCGGTGCTGGTCCTCCGGCTCCCCGCCTTGCTCGGCGTCGGCGCGGTGGTCGGGCCTGCTACTGCTGCGGGGCGCGTTGCCGCCGGCCTGCTGGTGGTGGCTGTGCTCGTGCTCGTGCGGCGTGTGCCGGTCTCCCCCGCTGCGGTGCCGCGGCCTTGGGCTTTCACTTTGGCTAGTGCTGCTGGAGCTGCGACTCCTGCTCCTGCTGCCCCCGCTGCTGCTGTTGCTACTACTGCGACTGCTACTGCGGCTGCTGCTGGGGCTAGAACTGCTGCTGTTACTGTTGTTGCTGGAAGTAGGACGTCCGCGGGGGTGGTCATCGTCTTGGGGTCTGGTGTTGGAATCGCGCATTGTGCTGCGCGACTGACTGCGTGATTCACCGAGCTGGGTCTAATTAGTGACACGGAGAAGGACGTGGGGTACGTACTCGGGACATTTTAGTATGTACGACTATAACTTATTGTAAAATTAATTGTTTTGATGGCCTGTTTCGCGATCTTTTTTTATTGCGTTCGGGGCTTCGTCATCGTACACGAATCTTCATCTCGTTAGGATAAGAAAACGTAAAATAAATGGACGGTGAAGAATTCGATCGGGAGCAGAGAGATGGAGGTTCGATGGAATTCCTCAAGAATTTTGCGTTCTTTTCCTCGATCGTGTGGTTTGGTTGTTGGCGGGGCGGTGTGTTTTTCTGGGGGGACTGCGTTGGTCTGTCCGCATTGGGGCATCGTCAGTTCCTAAGGAGCACGAAGTGGCCCTGATTCTGCGGTCCATCTCGGCTTGGGTCATAAAACTGGTTAGGGAATAAGTTTGTGTTTACAAGGAAATGGAAGTAACCCCATAGCCACTAGTTCACACAATTGCGTTTCTTCATCTAGTGTAGTATCGACTGTTGGTATTGTGTGATTAGTAGGAGGGGGTGGTTCTTCAACGTAATTTGTTTCCCAAGGAAACGCACCCTAAAAAAGTAAGAACAGAGTAGTATCAGATAATGCATAGCACTTCCGGGATGACGCATTCTCTTATATCAGAACTACCCAGAAGATCTGCTACTTGTTGGGCCGTGAGGGTCACAACTTCGTCATCATTGTTGAACAGACTGCTTCCAGTGATGGAATCAAAGGACTCCTCAGGGGGTGGCAATGTAATCTCCGAGGGAAAAGGTACTTCATCTGGTGTTACTTTTCTTGGACCTTCGATAACCTTGAAGGGGTTAAGGTAAGATGACATCTCCAGGATACAACTACCTTCATTCCTTCCAGGGTTATACAACAGGGACCAACTACCAATTGAACCTGTCCGGAAATACAATTCAATATATAAATACAATCTCCCGAAACAAGGATTGCCTTGTCGTCTCTCACCTGTTGGCACTAAGTATTACAAGTTAGCAAACTGAAACCTTTGAAACTGGGTTCACCGACGACAGAGGGGGGTTTGGTATTTGAGGTTCATAATGCCTGTGTTGTTCTCCCGATATTTTTTCCTTTTTCATTGCTTCTTCTCTTTGCTGAAGTTGTGCAAACATCTGACTAAGTTCTCGCATTTCCCGCTTAAATAGGATTAGAGAAGCCTTGAAATAGGTAGAGGTAGGAAACTTCAGAACGGTTGAATTCCCTCAAACGTCGACCTTGCACGCGTTCTATATAGAGCAGGTCAGCGTGGTGTCTTCGAGGGTCCTGAGCATCTTTCTATAAAAAATGAGAGAGAGAACATTTTTTGCCTCAAACCAAACTGCGCCAGTAGTTCGGTGTACGAGAGACACAAGATACGGGTGTTGTGTTCTGTTTGATGATCCTTAATCGGGGTATTGAAAATGGAGCATACCATTTCTGTGGTGCCACTTGGTCTCTCTTTGAGTATGCGTCGTGGTTGAAATTTTTTTAAGTTAACTTTTAGAGGCACTGGATTATTGACACAATGTGGTGAGGGCGGTGCAGGCAATTGAATTAGTGCATTTACAATTGGACGTTCGCTGTCTGGGGTGTGTTTCATCTTGCCCATCCAATCCGCTTGACTGCACAGTATTTTAGGGGAATACTGCTATCAACAAGAAGAAATACTCGTCTTTGGGACGCCCACGTAGCCGGTCATAGACCCATCTGTCAGAAGAAAAAGGTACCATGATATACGCCCTTTTCCTCGTGTTGGGAGTTTTACATCTGTGTGAGTTTCTGGAAGACGTGCAATAGTACGCCAACAGAGTCTTCCTATCGCAGTGTATTACTCTGGCTTCCACCCACTCATCCTTGGTGTACCGCGAGAATATTTTGACTGCATCTCCTGTTTGTGGTGGGGACCACGTGCCGTGTTAATCAAGTGCCCAGCCATCTCCACATTTTGTTGTTTTATTGCGTTTTATGGTGGCAGTTCGTGCTGTCCTACTACTGACCCGGTGCCAATGTCATCAGGTTTTGTCCGGTTTTTTTTTTTTTTTTTCTTTTCGTCGCCTCAACCTCTTTCGACTTAAAGACAGCCCTGAAACGTGGCTTCCACTCTCAGAATCCTTGGAGTGGAAGCCTCGAACCAACTGTCGGGCCGACACTGAGTTTCGTCGAACCAAAAAAGGGGATCAGATGAGAAGAAGTTCTTCTCCAACCAAAAGAAAACCTCGAAGCAACGCACCACCGCTTCTTCGCGTCGGGCTCCAGTCTCCACCCCACACCTCGCAGTAGTCCATGTCTCGAGCAACGCCAGGGGGCGCGGCGCTGGGGCAGCCGACGTTGCACCCGCGGCAGGGCGGCGGGGCGACGGCGGCCACGGCGTCGTCTGCGTCGCACCACCCCAACCCGCCCCCGCTGACCCTCAACCAGCCCACGCAGTCCTCCCGCGCGGTCACGCCCACGCCCAGCGCGGCGGCCAACGGGCACCGCCACGGCACCGCGTCGGCCGCAGCGACGCCCGTGTCGATGCCTGCTTACACCCCTAGGGTCTGTGTACTTCTTTTTGTTTGTTTGTTTGTTTGTTTGTTTGTTTGTTTGTTTGTTTGTTTGTTGTAGAAGGAAGTTAGTTTTTTCCTTAATGGTTTTTTTTTTGTTGTTGTTGTTGTTGTTGTTTTTTCGAGTAATTGGTTTTTTTTGTTAAATAGAACTCTTATTTTTTATTTCTTACAGGCTACTGTGCTGCTGAAGCCGTCACCACAAGCATCAGAAATCGACCTTATAAAACAAATGAGAAAACATGAGTCAAAGTATTCGGGATTGACTGTGGATTTCAGTTGCCCATTCCGTTTTCTCTCCGCAACACAGAAGGATGTTCAAAATGCTACAACAACGGTTCCTTCTCGTTATTGGTGTTATCTGTCTGAATATTATGTCACAGCCACAACTCGGTGCTGTAGATTTACCCTCTCTCCAGTCTCGAATTTCAGGGTTCCCAGAATGGTGCCGGGTATGTTGATTGTCTTCTTCTCTTTTTCCATTTCATTTCACCATGTTTCAGGTAATGGATACCGCTGTCAGCCAACGAATGGAAGGGACAATAATCCCGGATGCAGTAATCAGGTCTATTTTCCTCCTGGTTTAAAGACTGGCTGACCTTTGCCCCCTCCCCTTCCTTGCCCCTAAAACAAAACTAAATTCCAGAGAAATGCCACAGGGAAGACATCTTACAACAATACCGAATCCTCTTGGCCCACTTAACCTCACTAAGGTGGGTGGTGGTGGAGCAGGGACAGGAGGCATGATCATCAATGCCTCTCCAAGGGTCCCAACCACCCCACATGCAGCACAGCACTTCAAGTACACTCCACCTGCAAGAAGAAGCTGAGGAGAGGACATGTATCCCTGCTTGGTTGTTTATATTCCAAGTGTATAAATTCAAGCCCGAAACACCACGCTTTGGAAGCAAACAAAGCCATGTAAACTAAAGATAAATCAATCAAACGCACAAATGCATTTCGCTTGTCCTTTGATGGCCATCAACAAGAGAAAACATTCTATCTGTTGATTCAAGAGCCAAAAAAGTACATGAGTACACAGACAACCGAGCAGATCCGAAATAGTAGTAGGGAAAAAACACAAAACCAAAAAAACAAATACCATGCAGGCAGTGAGGTACACGGTACGTGTTTTGTCCGGGACCTCGAATGCGCAACTTGCTAGTTCTGTGGCTACCCAACTGGGAGTAGATCTGACCAATTCTATCGTCGGGCGGTTTGCTGATGGAGAGATTAAGATGCAGGTTTTTTTTTTTGTTCTTATTCGTTGCTTTTAGCTTCACTCTATGTATTGTGAAACGAAAGTCTCTGTATATTATGGTTTTGATAACATTATATTGTATTGTTAAATGTAGTTTCGCGAAATGACCACAGATAGGTGAACGAGAGCATTAGGGGATCTGACATGTTCGTTGTTCAGTCCACGTGCCCGCCGTGCGTTGACTCCGCTATACAGGAACTTATTCTTTTAATTCACACATGTAAGGTGAGGTTCCAGTGAAGTGCATCTTCATTTTGTCAATACTTGAACTTATATACTTTCTACTAGTTGTCATCAGCGGCCCGTGTTACCGCTGTAGTTCCGTATTACGGCTATGGTCGCCAGGACCGTAAACGCCTTCCACGTGTTCCCATTTCTGCTCTCTGTGTTGCTAACCAAATACTCTCTGCTGAACCGGACCGGTTGATTTTTGTGGATTTGCACAATGGGCAACTTCAGGTAATCATTTGTTGCCATATTCGTAATAGTGATCCATTAACGTTTGCAATAGGGATTCTTTGGGAACACACCCACGGATCATCTGAGTGCTTTCACTGTGTTTGCTCAAAAATTTACTGAGATGTTTGGGAATCAACTGTAACTTGCAAGTAATCATTCAAATGATTATTAATTGCATGAGGTCGGATGTGGTCATTTGCTCCCCTGATGCCGCTGGTGTTTCTCGCGCTAAATTACTAGCCGATATGCTTAAGATACATTCAATGGCAACAATTATCAAGAGGCAGATGGACCATGTGACAGTTTGTATCCCCATGAAGATTCTGTTAGAGTCACATTTATTAGGAGGGCTCTCCAGCGGCAATGAGGCAACTCGTGGGCGATGTCAAGAATAAAATTGCTATTCTTTATGATGACATTATTGATACTGGGCAGACTCTAGTCCTTGCCACCGAACTTCTGGCCAGTGCTGGTGCCAGGGCGGTATGGCCCTTCTGAAATGGACAACAACTCATTATTATCAGGTTTATGCTGCTTCGACTCATGGTGTTTTCTCTGCCAATTCCTTGCGACTGTGTGTATTCTCAACAAAGTATTATTTCCATTTAATTAACTGCATGAAGCATCGAAGAGAGCCACCTCACCCGAGTATTCATAACAGACACCATACCTCAAGCAGATCACCTAGCCAGGTGCTCCAAGCTTGAGTGCCTCAGCATGGCTCCCATTATAGCGGCAGCCATAGAAACCATCCATGAAGAGCTCTCTGTTGGTGCACTCCAGACCGGTGCTCCTTAGTTTGATGTGGGTAAGACCAATCTCTTCCACAAGAACCTACATATGCAACCCCAATTAAATTAAACCCGATCCACACGGTGACTCATTTTACAGTGAGAAACCCTCCCCTAAGCGCAGCTTACCAACACAAGCCCTTTTTTCCTATTGTTAGTTATTCCCCGAACGCTAAAACACAAAAATACAAGTGAAAGAGCGAGATGAATAGGCAGTGGGTGTGGTACGCTCTAAGCCTCGGGGTGCGTCTCCTGGGCGTGATGTCACCAGGCTACGTGCACCCCGACGAGTGGTTCCAGTCGGCTGAGGTGGCAGCCCCGGGGGCACTCTCGCGAGTGGCTCCGAGTTGGGCCACGTTCACACCGTGGGAGTTCGACCCTGCGAGGCCGTGCAGGACGATAGTCGTGCCGTGAGTTTTGTTTTGTTTTGTTTTGATTTGGTGTGGCGTGGGGTTTTTTTTTTTATTTTATTATTATTATGGGACGCACACAGGTATCTGGGGAGTGGTGCTCCATTGTGGGTTGCCAAGGAGGCGTTGTGGCTGTGGGGTGGAAAAGAAATTCCACCTTTAATGCTGCTAATTCTTCCCAGGATTTTCTTGTTTCTACTCACACTTCTTATTGGTACTTTATCTTCTCTGCTATGCTCTCTTTCTGATTATTATCCTTTCGAAACAAACCTACAGATGTGTGTGTTGTACTCATGTGCCGCCAAAGACAGCACAAACTGGAAATATTTCCTTCCCTGTTGTGTTTCTCTGGAATGTGGCCTGTATTGCTTTTCCACACGAGACCTTTTTCAAACACAATGGAATCCCTCTTTGTGGCTGTTACGTTCACCCTATTTTCATCCTTGCATCAGGTAAATAACAGCAATACTGTTCTGAGGGCACTGAGCATTCAACCAGGGGTCACCATCCCCTACGCTATGCTTTGTTATAGGGATTGTTGCTGGACTCGGATTTTTTTGTCGAGTAACATACCTCTTCTTCATTGCACCTATGATTATTTATCTCCTTCATCTTTGTGGTTTCTCCATTTTTTCTCTGAGTATGTTAAAAACAAT
This sequence comes from Pelomyxa schiedti, assembly GCA_020536535.1. NCBI lineage: Eukaryota > Evosea > Pelobiontida > Pelomyxidae > Pelomyxa > Pelomyxa schiedti. The sequence goes on along the minus strand of JAHLWZ010000465.1, from coordinate 3,444 downwards.
CTTGCCTCTCCTTAGCTTTTTTGTTTTCCTCTCTTCGTAATTGCTTCATTTTCAAAGAAAAACACAGGGATCAATCTCACACTGCACAATTTTGTGCATTTAATCAAGTGCACTGTCTCGGGTGGCGTTGGATTCATCTTAGCTTGCATTTCCCTAATTGCCATTGACTCCTACTATTTTGGCCAAGTAATGCACTTAACTTACTAATTTACACTCACTGAACAGGGAAAAATTGCAATCACGCCATATAACTTCTTTGTATACAACTCAAATTGGGAGAATCTGGCTGTTCATGGAATACATCCGAAATTCTTGCACTTTGTAGTCAATATGCCAATGATGTACGGGCCTTTAGCAATACTTGCCTTATGGTATTTATTAAGGTGTGACTAAGGCAAACTCCATATATACTCCTTTAGTCCTGAAAAACAAAACTAAACAGAAATTTGATTTGGCAACACCTTTGGAGTATGGGAAACATTCAAAACCTCTTTCCATTATCACTTTTCTTGAAGCATCTCGGAATGCATTTAGACAGGCTCTGGGCTGCTGCATTGTCAGTGGGTTGTTGCTACTGTCTCTGGCCCCTCATCAAGAGCCAAGATTCTTATTGCCTCTGGCTATGCCTCTTGCAATCCTCTGTGCACATTTACTTTTCCGGTCTCGTTTTCTTGTGGTATTTTCTATCCTCTCATTTTTTCTTTTCTAACCACAAGTGCAGGGGCTCTGGGTGATCTTCAACATAGTCTTATTGAGCTATTTTTCCTTATTACATCAAGCCGGTGTGGTGCCCAGTGTATTGCACCTAGCAAGTAGTGCACCAAAGACTATAACAAATTCGCACTGCTCCCCAGTAGCTTTATACTACCACACATACATGGCTCCACGATACATTTTTTCCTATCATCCAGGTTCTTTTTCTACCTATTATCCATTAATAATACAAATCAGTGAGATTTCAATATCTCTGTCTAAAGTTACTTTTCTTACCTTCCCACAAGTGAAAGTCTACGATCTCACAAACAACACAACATCGGAGCTCCTTGACAAGATTTCTCAATTGAAGGAGGAATGCACTTCTGACACTGGTCGCCTCCTCTATGTAGTCACACCAGCCACAGAGCCACTTATGGGAGAAGTTGTGCGTGCTCTGCCTCGGGGTTCTAACATCGACCGGTCGTTCCTGCACCTCACGAACGAAAATCCGCCGTCACTCGATCAACCAATCCTGCCGCAGCTCAGGCTTGTTGTTTTCAAGGTGCCTTTCAAGTGAGATCTACCCATGCAATTGCTTTTTCTTAGAATCAACCGTTACTTTGAATCGTTGTTTTTGATTTTTTAAACCCCGCCACCGTTAATCACAAAACAAACAAACAAAAAAAAAGCAACACACAACAAAAAAACTTGTAAAACCACAACAACCGTAACAACAAGCAAATGAGTTTATTAAGTGAAGACGAAAGGAGCCAAGTCGAAAACGCTGTATCACCAGGGACCGTTGTTTCGTGCACAATTGCTCGTGTTTACACCGCACAAAGCACAACATGGTCATATACCAAAACAATGGGCGCCGTAACTCTTGTTCACGAGAAGTCCGCTCATTATATGTGCGTTAATAAGATCTCTTTTTTTCCCCTCCCTTTTGGTTTGACCCTCGCTCGTCTCCTAACAGTATTGTTTCTTTACTATACAGAAAAGTTGTTGATCTGAAAAGCGGCAACGTGAGCTTCTCCCAGGAGTTGTACAAGCCCAATTTCCCCTACGAAGAGGCCAAGCCCTTCTTCCACTGCTTCGAGGGAGAAACTTCAGTTATGGGTCTCTCTTTCGCTGATCCCTCCGAAGCCCACGAATTCTACGTCGCCGTTCGCGCGGCTGCGGGCTCTCCCGTTTCCAACCAAAGTTCCACCACAGCCCGCCCAGGAATTCCCGCGCGAAATGGGACTCCCACTGGAACCACTGCCCCTCCCGTTCCTCCACACAATTCCGCCAAGGCACCCCCACCCCCGGTACACTCCCGCCCACACGCCGCTCCCGCTCCCCCCCCCGCCCACGAACCCGAACCTGAGGTTTCGGACCAAGAAGCTCAACCAGAGAAAGCTCCGTCCCCTCCTCCTAACCACACACAGACACCACCTCCAGCTTCTCCGTCCCCAACTGTTGCCCAGGACGCTGCTAGGAAACAAGAGGCAGCCAGACTGGATGCATCCAAGCAGGGGGCAAAGTCACCAAGCTTCTTTTCAGGGGCTTTTGGATTTGCTAAGCGTGCCATGTCAAATGTTGCTTCTAGTGTTACTGCCATGGTGCAGACCAACACGGAGGAAGAAAACTTCGAGATATCCGATCCTCGTGGCTTTGATCACAAGTCTCACATTGGGTGGGATGCTGATTCTGGATTTGAGATTAAGAATATTCCTGCAGGTTTCACCATCTAGGTTTCTACCACGTTTCTGACTTCAATCAGATTGGAAGAAATTATTCCAAGCTGCTGGTGTGAAAAAAAGGGAGTTGCAAAATCCCGAGACAGCACAGATGTTGATTCAAGTTATCAACGACTCTGGCTACTCTGGTGCTGCAGCCCCTATTGGACCATCTTCCCCAAGCGGGCCCAGTGGAGGCAGCTCCGGAGGCGGCGCTGCTCCGCCTCCCCCACCTCCCCCACCCCCTCCTCCACCACCACCTGGTGCCAAAGCTGCTCCGGCTTCCGCTGGCCCAAGGGCTCCACCACCGCCTCCTGCCCCAACTGCTAACGCCTCCTCTGGTGGCGGCAGTGGTGCTGGCACAGCCAACCTTCTTGCGCAGGTAGTGCTCTCTTACCGGTCTCTTCTATGGTACTTACCTCTGTACAGATTCAACAAGGAACTGCTCTAAGGAAAGTTGACCCAAACGAGAAGAAGGCTCCTGATTTGAATTCTGCTGAGGGAAAGTCCTTGGTGGACTCCATCGCCAATGTGATGGCCATTAGGCGTGATAGTATGTCACATGCATTCCACTTTTTCGTATTCTTACTGTTTGCCAGAATTAAGGCCTGTGGATGATGAAGAGGAGGAGGTAGAGGAAGATGTTTGGAGTGATTAGCGAACCCAAAAACAATTGCTATCCCAAAACCCTCCAAAAAAAAAAAGTTATGTTCCACAGTTTTTTGTTTTTCCATGAGTTTGCGTTGAAGCACGGACTTTTGGGGGTCAAATAACTCCAATTTCTTGGTTTTTGACACATCGATGCGACAATTTCGATTTTTTGACACAGCGCTGTAGATTGTACCATTCTGCGTTAACGCTTTCGGGAATGGGTGCCACTTGTGAAGCTGAAGGTCTGTGTTTGCGTGGCTGTTGCTGAGGAACAGCTTGTGCTTGCTTTTCTTTGATAGAAGCCACAGCTGTTTTTGTTGTTTCCATGTTTCCAGTTTTTGCATGTTAGCTTCTGTGGGAAGAGAATAAAGCCCCA
>JAHLWZ010000463.1:1715-22741 GCA_020536535.1 Pelomyxa schiedti | reverse complement strand
CGCTCATCCGCATCGCAACAAAACGCCCGCACCACCGCAAAGCACTAATCACGCAAACCACTGGATTCATAATTCCACCGTTTGCACAACAAAACAAACCACAAACCACAAACCACAAACCACAAACCACAAACCACAAACCGCAAACCGCAAACCGCAAACCGCAAACCGCAAACCGCAAACCGCAAACCACAAACCGCAAACCCGCAATCCCACATCATAACCACAAACCGATGGTTATGTAGCATAACAACCACAACTCGCCTGCATGCACTTCCAGTCACCCACAACAGGCACCAGCAACCAAAGTGTTGTAACAACCACAAGCCACAGGTTGTGCCAGTACCACTTCCTGTTGTAATACAACAAAAAACAAGCATCCACTTTCCAATATTGGGCTTTTGTGAACCCCGTTTCACATACTATCGATGAACATTGGCCTTGAACACCAAGTTGGACTTTGCAAAAGTTCCAAGCTTTTCATTGCCGGCAAGGAAAAAATGCACCAACGCCCGGAGGAAATTGATTTCCCGGCGGCATTCCAAGTCGCGAAACATCAGATGTTTGATGATGATTTGTCAAAAATGGCCTTAAACAGAAAACACACCCAAGGAAAAACGTGGAGTTGGCAAAGAGAAAATAAAAAAACCAAGAGCGGCCAACCACAAAGGCAACAGAAAAACAAAAAAAAAAACAAAAAACACCAAAAAGAACAACGATGTTAGATAACAGCACACACAAGAACACTCGTTCACCACCAACACACACACAACCAAACAAAACGAAATCGAAGCCAGTGGCCACACCAAGGCCACACCAATACGAGTGTAAAGTAACCCCCCAGGCACCAACCCAGCACCGAATGCCCTCCTCCCCAAAAACCAAAAACGCGGTGCCGCCGCCTAGAGGCGCCTCAGTCTCGCCCAGCAAGTTCCTCAACGGGCCACCCCGCCGCGGCGACGACGCCGACGAGGACGAGCACCGCCTGTGGCGCGGGACCGAGTGGGTGGTCGTGGTGCTGTTCATGTGCTGCGCGTTCGTGGCCGCAGCCGGCGCCGTCGTCGTCAGCGTGTTCGCCGTGAGGCTCGTCGACACCATTTCGGACCAGACCAGGATCTACGTCGAGTCGACAACCACGTCGGTTTCTGGTTAGTAGGGTCTTTGTTTTTTTCCCTGTTTTTCTTCATACCCTTTGTTGTTCCTCTTTTTCGGCGTTTCGTTTGTTTGACGTTTCGTTTGTGTTTCGTAGCTGCCGGGAGTTAGCGCTTGTTTTTTGATTTTTTCTTGCAATCACGTTTTGGTTATTTCAACTGAACTTTATTGAATTGATGAGACGATGACGCTTCGATGTGTGCAGGACCCATAACCTCGTTTTGCGAGACTGTACAACCGGCTGTGCTCACATTTTGCAAAGACGTTGGCGATTTGCTGGACACTCCTAGGACTCCTCCCGCCGATGAAATAGCGACTTATGGTTACTGGTATTTTTTCTACCTCTCCAATCACCTGTTATTGTTTTTTTTATCATTATTATGGTGGTTTTGAATGGAGTTTCCTTTAACCCACGTTTCAAACAGGAACTACACCAAGTCAACTTGTGCTGGATGTACTGCCTATGCAACACTTTCGAGTTTTGAAGGACCGGCCGAAGTTCTGTTCATGGCACAGCGTTACAATGACTCTCAGATGCAGGACATCGTTGAGAGATACTTCTGGAGGCTTGGTGGGATGGCGCCTGTGATTGAGAACTTGGAATCCGCCTGGGTGAATGTGTTGTCACAGATGTATTACGTTGGCAAGAACGGGTTCTCTATGATATTTCCTTATGCTCCGCTGTACAAAGTAGAGATGACTTCCTTTCAGGCTAACCTGCTGGGAGTTCCTGATGACAGAGGATTCACGTGGGTCAATCCTTATATTGACCAAGTAACCAAGAAGTGGGTTACATCTATCTACGTGGACTTAAATGACTCTCGAATCCCAAATGAGTTTGAAGGATCGCTGGGAAAATGCGGAATGGACGCATTCGTCACACAGATCATCTCACAGGTGGCGGGAATGACCAAAGAGCTTTCTTCTGGCGCTTACGTTGTTCTGGTTTCATACGACGGAACTCTGATGATGATTCCCGAGGCGGGATCAGCTGACTGGGTGAGTGGAGAGGATGAAGATTACCAGAAATCGGACGGAACATTCAACTACACCCAGATCCTGGAGACACCCAATTACAACCTCACACAGTGGAACATCTTTTCCAACTCACGTTATCAACACATTGCGGAGGTTATCAAGCCCACTCTGGACAACTTCAACAGCCCAGACACGTACATCGCAACCATCCAGTTCGCCACGGGAAGCAGGTTCATCTCTTGGGGCTACGTTCCCAGATCAAGGTGGATTGTCATCTCGGTTGTTGATGAAGAGAAGGCAACTGAAGACGAGAGACACGCCATGGTTCTGATGATCTGTATTTCGACTGTTCTTGGAATTTCGATGGTCGTTGCAGCTGGAGCCATTGGAGCGTACAGTGCAGTGACGAGGAAGTATGCGGGTCTGACAGCCAAAATTGCCGACTTGAACACTGAGTTGGATGAGATCAAGTCCAACTCGAGGAGTCTTGGACAGGAGCAGCAAGATATGGCCGCAGTTGGCGCTCTTACCAGCGGGATGAAAGAGGTAAACACTTCTTGCATATTTTCCAAACTTACCTGTAACAGATCACTGAAGCACTCCGGGATATCAGTGAACACCCTGACAGGGGAGTCCCTGATGAATACCTGAAATTATTGATGCAGGCAAGACACCTCCTTTTGCACAGGGACTTCAAAGGTGAGGTCCCCTTTGTTCTTGTAATAACACTGATATATTTTTCAAGTCGTCAAGACCATGACGGAGTTGAACTCGGACCAAAAGCAATTTGTTCATGACTGTGGAATTGAAATGGAACACAATGCGGCCGCGTATCCTGTCAACTGTGAAGGAGTAGTAGCCGGTACTAATGAAACAGGATTATCCCTTCCGCGTGCTTCAGTGACTCCGTGGGCGTTCAATGTTTTCCAGGTTGTTCTTCATTTAAATCTATGCAGTAGCACTCACCCAATACAGGTTGGAAACACCGTCGGCCAAGACTGCGTTTTACAGTCTGTGTTTTACTCTGTCCTCTTGGAACAGCAGATTCCCGCACAAGTTCCAAGGGTGGATTACCAACTTCTGATGAAGTTCATTCGCAAACTGGAACTTGATTACTGCTCGGATCCGACTGCCGCAAATCCAGCATCCTCCTCGGACAAGGAACCACAATATGAGAACTCCTACCACAACAAATACCACGCGGCGGATGTCACACAAGCATTCCACTCACTTCTCACAATGGCCGAGAAAGCATCACCACGGTTCTCAGCCACAATCACACCGATGGAACGCCTTGCGTGTGCGATCGCCGCCGCGTCGCACGATTACAAGCACCCTGGCCGCAACAACGTTTTCCTGAAGGAGACTCTCCACCAGACTTACGTAACTTTCGTGGAATCACCACTTGAGCGGTCCCATTCTGCCTATGCTCTCAGTGCCTTGTTCCTTGATCCCGAATGTGTACCGTTTGAAGGCCTTCTCTCTGCTGAGAAGCTTGAACTCCATAACTTGGTTTTCAAGCTGATCTGTGCCACGGACATGGCAAAGCACGTTGAACTGGTTGACGCACTCAAGGCGTGGCTTCCTGCTGAAGGAACCCTCGTGGGCGACCAAGACAAAGCCGGGTTCGTTGCAACTACTGCACAAGGGAAACTCTTGATACTGCAGCTTCTTCTGAAAGCGGCCGATATCAGCAATGCATACCGCGAGTGGGAAGTTTGCCAGGAGTGGACCAACAGGCTCATGAAGGAGTTCTGCAAACAAGGTGCCGACGAGAAATTAAGGGGACTTGCCACTTCCAAGTTCATGGATGGCTCCGCAACAGCCGTGGAAATGCAGGTAGGTCCTTGCACTAAATTGCCGGATTCTTACAATACAACAGAATTCCTTCGTTCCACTGTTTGTGATTCCGCTTCTGAGGGCACTTATAGGACTATTCCCGAGCTTTGCGGCACTTGAAACACTGGCATGGGAGAACTTGAACCGCTGGAGGGGTTACACATTCCCCGACCATGAAGGGACCAATACTCATGCAAACAACAACAACAACAAGCAGGGAGTGTGATGACTCCCGAAATCCGCAACAAACCTTGAGGCATCAAGGTGTGACTCCCACACTTTTCCTTGCATAACCCACCTTCACACAACAAACAAACTCACACTTCACACAGGTTTTTTTTTGGCCATTTTGGTTTTTTTGAAGTTCAAATTAAAATTTTTTTTTTCTTTATGCTTCTCACAGTTCATCACCTCGGCGTGCCAGGTTCCGTGGATATGTGAGTTGATCTTTTCCATCTAAAAGGTGCGATCACAGAATCACGCATCAGCGACATCACCGGCGCCTAAACCCCGCAGCAGCAACACTCCCAAATAAGGAAGGTTTCCATGAACAAACCGACATCCCAGCAACCAAAACAAAGTGCCGAAGCCTAAAATAATTTTTTCAACTCACAAAGAAAGAACACAACTCACCCACAAAACAAAAGAAAGCACCACCATAAACATAAACAGAAAACGCACCACCACAACCAAAAACAAAACAAATAAAACAAAAACACCACAACAACAACACCCAACAACACCTTGTTTGTTTTGTTTTATACCACCTAACTCCTACTCCTACTACAACTACCTCTCTATACACACGATGCACCACCAACTGAGGGACTCAACACCGAGGCCAGCGTCACACTCCAGGACTCCCAAGCTCGGGGGCCCACCTGGTGGCGCCACCAACACCAACACCAACAACAACAGCAGCAAGAGGCGCCGCGGCGGAAACGCCGACGAGGGCGAGCACCGCCTGTGGCGCGGGACCGAGTGGGTGGTCGTGGTGCTGTTCGTGTGCTGCGCGCTCGTGGCCGCAGCCGGCGCCGTCGTCGTCAGCGTGTTCGCTGTGAATCTCGTCGACACCATTTCGGACCAGACCAGGATCTACGTCGAGTCGACTACCGCGACCGTAACTGGTATGCGTTGTTTTTTTTTTTTTCGGTTTCGGGACTTGCGTCTTTTTTGTCGTTTCGTTTGTGTTTTTTTTTTTTTTTTTTTTGATTTTTTTTCGTTTTTCGGCTTTTCGCTTCTCCCGTTTGTTCTTCTCTTTGCATACATTTATTCACTATCGCCGACAGGTCCTATTACAACATTTTGCGAAACTGTGCAGCCCTCTTTACTTGCTTTTTGTCGAACCATGGCTGACGCCCTCGACACCCCAAGAATTCCTCCCGCCTCCGAAATAGCAACTTACGGCTACTGGTACTTTCTTTCTTTCGTTTCCCCTTTGACCCTATTCATTAGGAACTACACGCGGCCAGACTGTCCTGGGTGTAGGGCTTATGCAACACTTGCGCCTTTTGGAGGACCGGCTGAAGTTCTGTTCATGGCACAGAACTACAATGAAACTCAGGTGCAGGAAATCGTTGAGAGATACTTCTGGAGGCTTGGTGCAATGGCACCGCTTATGGCCAATTTCGAGGAGGCGTGGGTGGATGTCGTTTCGCAGATGTACTATATTGGAAAGAACGGCTTCTCCATGATTTATCCTTATTTCCCTCTGTTTGTCGTCCAGATTATGGACACGCAACGGCCTCTAGAAGGAGTAGCCGACGAAAGAGGATTCACGTGGGTCGATCCTTATATTGACCAAGTATCGAAGAAATGGGTCTCATCTGTATATTATTCGCTCTACGACTCCCGAATCCCGAATACGGGATTCACGGGATCGCTGGGACAATGCGGAATGGATGCATTCGTCACACAGATCATCACACAGGTGGCGGAAATGACCAAAGAGCTTTCTTCTGGCGCTTACGTTGTTCTGGTTTCATACGACGGGACTCTGATGATGATTCCCGAGGCGGGATCAGCTGACTGGGTGAGTGGAGAGGATGAAGATTACCAAGAACCGGACGGAACATTCAACTACACCCAGATCCTGGAGACACCCAATTATAACCTCACACAGTGGAACATCTTTTCCAACTCACGTTATCAACACATTGCGGAGGTTATCAAGCCCACTCTGGACAACTTCAACAGCACGGAAACATACATCGCAACCATTCAGTTCGCCACGGGAAGCAGGTTCATCTCTTGGGGCTACGTTCCCAGATCAAGGTGGATTGTCATCTCGGTTGTTGATGAAAAGAAGGCAACTGAAGATGAAAGATACGCCATGGTTCTGATGATTTGCATTTCTACGATTCTCGGAATTTCGATGGTCGTTGCAGCTGGAGCCATTGGAGCGTACAGTGCTCTGACGAGGAAGTATGCGGGTCTGACAGCCAAAATTGCCGACTTGAGCACTGAGTTGGATGAGATGAAGTCCAACTCGAGGAGTCTTGGGCAAGTGCAGAAGGATATGGCCGCGGTCAATGCTCTCACAAGTGGAATGAAAGATGTATAGATATTTTGTGGGCTTTTTCAACACACTTACCTTCTTAAACAGATCACTGAAGCACTTCGGGAAATGAGTGAACACCCTGAAAAGGGGATCACCGAGACATATGCGAAACTGTTAGCTGATGCAAGACACCTCCTTTTGCACAGGGATTTCAAAGGTACGAAAGTTAAATCACCTCCTTGTACTGAATTTCCTCTAGTCGTCAAGACCATGACAGAGTTGAATTCCGATCAAAAGCAGTTCGTCCATGACTGTGGAATTGAAATGGAACACCATACCACTGCTTATCCTTTGGACCTCGAAGTGGGGTCAACCGGAAATCGTGAAACAGCATTGTCCCTTCCACGAGCGCCAGTGACTCCGTGGGCATTCAACGTTTTCCAGGTTGTTCTTCAATTAGAAGCCCTTTCCACGCACTCATTCCCGCAATTCAGGTTGGAAACACCGTCGGCCAAGACTGCGTTTTGCAGTCCGTGTTTTACTCTGTCCTTTTGGAAGAGCAGATTCCATCACAGTTTAGCCAGGTTAACTATAAGCTCCTAATGCAATGGGTACGAAAACTGGAACTTGACTACTGCTCGGACCCTCATCCAGTACTCTCCAAGGAGCCACCAACACCATACGAGAATCCCTACCACAACAAATACCACGCGGCGGATGTCACCCAAGCATTCCACTCACTTCTCACCATGGCCGAGAAAGCATCACCACAGTTCTCGGCCACAATCACACCGATGGAACGCCTTGCGTGTGCGATCGCCGCCGCGTCGCACGATTACAAGCACCCTGGCCGCAACAACGTTTTCCTGAAGAACACTCTCCACCAGACTTTTGTAACCTTCATGGAATCACCACTTGAGCGGTCCCATTCTGCCTTTGCAATGAGTGCCCTGTTACTTGACCCCGAATGCATGCCACTTTCCGGACTTTCGGCACAGCAGCAGATAGAAATCCATAACTTGGTTTTCAAGTTGATCTGTGCCACGGACATGGCAAAGCACGTTGAACTGGTTGACGCACTCAAGGCATGGCTTCCTGCTGAGGGAACCCTCGAGGGTGACCAAGACAAAGCCGGTTTCGTTGCACATACCCCTCAAGGGAAGATGCTGATTCTGCAGCTTCTTCTGAAAGCGGCCGATATCAGCAATGCATACCGCGAGTGGGAGGTTTGCCAGGAGTGGACCAACAGGCTCATGAAGGAGTTCTGCAAACAAGGTGCCGACGAGATAGCGAGGGGACTTCCCACTTCCAAGTTCATGGACGGAACTGCAAGCGCACTGGAAATGCAGGTTTGTGCCCTTCCCTCGTAGTAATTTATCCTTCACGGAATACATTCCGGTAAACGTTAATAAGTAAAATTACATGAATCAAAACGTGCCAACGTAAAATACTAATACCCTACAGAATTCGTTCGTTCCCCTGTTTGTAGTACCACTTCTACTAGCTCTGAAAGGCCTATTCCCCAACTTTGCCATGCTGGAATCGCAGGCATGGGATAACCTGAACCACTGGCGTGGCGTTTCAAAGAAACCCAGCAGCAGCAGTTCTTCTCAAAGGAACTAACATCGCAATGAGGTATTTATGTAGTTAAAGGTATTGACATAAGGTTGTTTTTGAATAATCGAAAACCCTGTGAATACCTTTTCCAAATTTCTATTTGTTCCAAATATTTTCTTGGAGTTTTTTTTTTTTTGATTTAGAGGGAATCAAAATCGTACAACAACCAGTCATCAGGAGAGAGCCCAAATCTCCGTATCGCTAGTTGTTTGTGCAAGGGTGTTCCCACAATGCAGCTCATCAGGTGTGTCTTGACAAACTCGGCGGTCATTTCAGGGTACACACAAAGTAGCATTCTCCATGTTTCCAGGCCTGTGGTTGCCAAGTGGTGCTTAGTAACCATTTTGGTAAACTTGAGGGCAATCAAAAACAATCAAAAAAAAAAAGGGGGGTGGAGAGAGTTAGTGAAAGTTGTGCCTGGAAGTATAACATACTTGATCAAATGTTATGTGGAACTTGTGGATTAACCACTCTGCACACTTTTTCTTGTTGTTCCTTAACAGGAGGAGCAGAAGGTGGTTGTCATTCATCTTGGTTTGTTCTTCATTCAAGTGGAAATGCCGAATTAACCACCTTACAGTTTTGCTTGACTGCATGCACTCACATAGTGATAAACACGTGGCCATTTCTGGTGAAGAGAACACAACATGTGAAATTATCTGCTTGGCTTGCTGGATGGTCCCCCATTCAATAACACTCCTGATAGCAGCTTTTTGATGGAATGTAACTGAGACATTGAATGTCCTGAGTAGAAACAGTGTCACTGCAAAGTGAAGAGAATCCACACTGCGATGAACAGCATTCCTCACTGCTTTCTCGCTAATATTGTGTGGTGACACTTTAGATAGGAACCATTTCACACCACTGGGACTGCAGAGGTTAATGAACACTGAATTCACCTTCGTAGGGGTTCCATTGAAACTTTCCATCACATGAAATGTCTCATCCAACCACGCTGCCGTAATGATGCTGTTCTCATTGAGGGAATTCTCAAGTGCCTGTTGGAGGTTGTCTACTGTGAGAGGTGGAGTTGTTGGTAACAGTAACTTCAGCACTGACACAGTAGTTTTGCCACATGCTTCAATGAAGGTCTCTGGAGCAATAGGCCCAATACTAGGTGCAAAGGTCTGAAGGTACCACTGCACCAGCTCCTTCTCGGCACCATTTCTACATATGCCGCACAGAATCTGCTGTGTTGGTGAGACAGAGAAGGTTTCAATTGCCCACTGAAAAGCTGTTTTATTTGTAATGTATTCCAGGGAACGCATTTGTGTAATTGACAATGTTTCCTTGAGCCACTGGCAACCTTCTAGAAGCATGTGGGGAGCATTTTGTGAGCAGCAGCAGTGAATAAATCTGTGCAGTATCATATTCCCTTCCTCAAATGTGCCTCTCTTTTGCTCAGGGAACCACCCCATGCAGAGCTTCACAACCTCCAAGAAATCACCAGGATGACAGTGATGCGGAGTGGTGAACACTGCCTGTCCAGACCCAACAACACCAGTGGAGCATGCCAACCACTTTACAACTTTAACATTGCCCTTTCTCAGTGCAGCCTGGAATGGAGCCACAACCTCCCACACCTCCCTTCCAACACCAAACCTTGACATCACCCACTTGACAGCCTCAAGGTGGCCACCTTCACATGCACTCCACAGGAGGCTGCAGTGTGAACTAGAGTCAGTTGCGCTCCGCATATCATCCAGCAAGTCAGGGTCATTTGCCGGCCACTTTAGGAGGCCTCCCCTCCATGGTCTATCAACACTACCAACAAGTTCCTGTGCCATGGCAACATGCCCGCCTATTTATAGACTGTTAAATTTTAATTTTTCATACAATTCTATTGAAAGTTTATTTTTTATTCAATATATTCTGATACAGCATAACGGAATGGAATTGAATAAGTGAGTAATACTTACCGGCACACAGGCCCTTCAGCACAGAAATGCATTCCTTCCTGTTGTTCCTCATTGTGGGACGCACCATTTTCCCCACAATCCACTCCGCGCACCTCACGCTCCCAGCCCTCGCCGCGCACTCCAACCCATAATACCTCGACGTGTGCGACGTCCAGCAGCAAGCCAGATCCGCCATCACCCCGTCGCCGTGGCCACAACCCCCTCGGCGGCGCCCGGTCCCATTATCCCCCCTCGCGCGCCCGCTCCCCCCGCATCCGTCGTCGTCGCAGTCGCCGTCGCAAGCAGTGGCGAGGAGGATGGCGCGGCAGACCCTGGGGACGAGGGGGAACAGGGCGTCGGCGAGGCCGGCGAGCCACGTGCTCTTGCGGGAGGTGAGGCACACGCCGCGGGCGACGCGCGGGGCGACGACCAGCGGCACCACCACGAGCTCCCACACGGCCCGCGACACCTGCAGCACCCACGACGCCCGCGACGAGAGCGCCGTGCACGGCGATCCCCTCGAGGCCGCCGGCGTCGTAGCCGCATGCATCGGCATCGCCAGCGCTGATTCCTTCAACGTCGAAGTTGTAGCCTTGCAAGACTGCATTGTGGGCGTAGGTACAACGTCACTCGGACGTTCCGCGAACTTCATCTTCTTGTGATCCCGGGGTCTTTCTTCTTTGAACACCCAGCCTTCCTCTGTGCCCAGAGACGTGGTTCTCCAGGTGAGAACCCTCATTTCATGTATTACTTTGAGTGTGCAGCCAGATTTTTCGGGCTACACAACAAACAATTAAAATGTCTCGACCAGGGGGCGGGGGCGTAAGTTCGAGCACGAACACGAGCACCACTACGAGCGCGACGTCGAGTGGGGTGGCGGCGTTAGATTCCGAGTCGTGTGCCGCAGAAATTAAGCAACTGCAGGACCAGAGGAAAAAACGCGAACTCGGCCTGGTGCGCGTCCCGTTGTTGTTGTTGGTGTCTTTATTTCGTTATTTCTAGATTTATTTTTTTGTTTGTTTATTTTCAGGTGGTAAAGGTAACATTTTTTAAATGCAATTTTCAGGTTGGGTTTGGAATTGGGGATGGGAAGGGATATGATTCTTTTCTGTACGAGGCAGAAGACACTGACAAAATAAACCTATCAATTAGCACTGCTGACGACGAGGAGGATCCAGACCCACTCATTCCGTAAACTACCTGCCCACTATTTCATTTTCTTCTGGGCTCCTATACTTGCTCTAGTTTATAACTATTAAATCCATCATTATCAATACACTTAAAACTCTGTATCCAGGAAGAGAGATAAGGCTGCTTTGCCGTCATATACTGCTCCATCTCAATTCTTCAGAGAGATACCTGGTGCTGATGCTGAAACAGTTGTATGTCCTAAACTGCATGTGATAACTGTTACCTTCTTGTTCCTCCCAGGTACCAAAGAGGCCAACCATTGCAGAAAGAGAGGGCGAATACCGAGCCCAGTGGAGGAAACGCAAGATGTCTCCCCCTAAAAAGGATCCATTCACTTTGTATCTCAAAAAGGATCCAAATGAACCGGAACCAGTTGCCACAGCTCCTAAAAAGGGCAGACAACGCCATGATGTTTGCCCCTCTCTACATTCAATTTACCATTTACTCTCTGTTTTAACTACAGAAAGCAGAACCGGCTCCAGTGCCACCAGCACCAGCACGGCCTGTGGAAGACACACGCTCATACAAGGACATAATGCTGGAAACCATTCTTGATAGAGAAAAAGATGTAAGGCGATCCGAACCAAACAACTAAATCACAAAGCCAAAGATAAGGCACTTACCAGTACTTATAGTCTCTTATAGAAAGTGCTGCATGAAGCGGAGCGTATTCGAAAACAACAAGAAGCCCGAGAGGCTAGTGCTAGAGAAGAAAGAATAAAGCACGATAAGGAAGAAATGGAACGCAGAAAGGAATTACGCAGAGCTGGGAAGGAGGACCCAGATGATGAACACAACGGCAACAGAGGCTGGTTCCTGGTCATCACTAAAGATGGAGCAACCATCGGTTTTATGCCTTCTTTTTCATTCCTTTTATACTAACACCTTCCAGCACAGACATACCTTGACCCCACCAAAGTTTTTAAATTTGGGCGGGACCCGGAGGTTCCACTCCCATAAATTCAATTCCGCAATTAACGCGATACCACAGAGTGACATTGAATTAGCACATCCAAGCTGCAGCAAAGTTCATGCAAAAATCAAGTTTGAACCGGCAGAGGGCCACAAAATCCCAACGTAACTTCCATCACCTATGTGGAAGCCTTTATCGATCTCCTCTTTTATAGACCCGCGATCGTGGACCTTGGCAGTACTAATGGAACACAGTTGAATGGCACTGCCCTTGTACCTTCTGAGTATTACCCTTTGGCTCATGGCGATTCACTACGCTTTGGTGCCTCTACGAGGGAATACTCTATTTTGTTTAGATAAAGAAAAGTAAAAAATACTTTTCTTTTGTTACTTGCTACAAATACTATTAGGGTTTGCCCAAAATAGAGAAACTTCAAAGTTTGGCCATGTATTGGACAAAAGGATTTGAGGACTTCTCCTGGCCTACAGTTGTTATGTCCCCGTGCCTTGTTGTGCTTAGCGGTTTTAAATTATTCCAGAGTGGAGAACATACCCAGGAATAACTATGGTGGAGTCCGGTAGTGGTAAGAGTTTACCTTTAATGGATGTGGAGAGAGCATTCATATCACCACCTGGTAAATCAGTCCTGCCAACAGAGCCCTGAAAAAGTGTGTCTCCAGAAAGAAGCCTGTTAAGCTGTTGTGTGTTTGTTGGATTGGAAAAATAAACCGGAGTTCAATTACCTCTGGGAAGTAGAAACAGACTGAACCTGGGGAATGCCCTGGTGTATGTAAAACTTTTGCTTTGAGGCCGGAGGAAATCTCCAAGTCCATCTGGTCTGCCAAGGAAACTTCCATTGGCGGCATCATATTGCCTTCCGGCGGGGGCATTCCAAAGAGCATGCACTGCAGCGGAACAATCTATGGAATAATTAGAACAAGAAAGAAGCAACATTTTCTAGATGAAAGAGAGGCGTACATTATACATAGCCACATCATTTGGATGCATAACAATCTGTGTCAAAGATAAGCACAATGAATAGAAAGGTTTTTGTTTCTTTCCAGGCATTTCATATCCCGCGGAAGTAATATAGCAGTAACAAAAGAACCGAAACAAAAAAAAGGAAAAGTGAAACCTTGCCTTTGCATCAGGGAACATCTTTTTCAACTGGGGCACAGCCAAACAGTGGTCCATATGTGAATGTGTCAGCACAATCATAACAACACGAACCCTCACGCCATCGCAGTTTGGCGACGGTTCGGCTTGCTGGTTTTGCGATTGTGGGACAGCCGCGGTGTTTGCTGCCGTCGCGGCGGTCGACGCCGCGGTGGTAGCAGCCGAAGTCGCACTTATGGGAGGAGAAGGCGCCGACGGGGAAGCGGACGCGTCGGCGGCGGCGGCGCCACGGCCACCCATAATCTTGGGGTCGACGGTGCGGCGCAGCAGGGTGTCGACGATGGCGGGGGCGTTGTCGCCGGGGTCGAAGATGGCGGCCACGCCCTCGGCCACGTCGGCGACGCACACGCAGTTGGCGGCGAGGGCCCCGACGCGCAGCGACTCCACGACGAACCTACCGTCCCACAATGCCATGTTGCCCACAGCCACCGTGCGAAGATTTGGTTATTTTTTCTTCTTCTAAAGATGATCATCGGGAAGAATTGTTGTTCTCCAACCTAGGGTTAGGGTGAGGTGTCAACAATTCAATAGTCAACAAAGTGCCCCACCTCAAACTTGTTTTCTTATTGTATTTGATGCCATGGCATTCATCCATACAACCCGAATGAGCTGTGGAGATGAAGTCGCCGGCGCATAATCCACGTGCCAGTCAAAGCATCAACAAGGTCCACGTGTGACTCTCCAACCAGCACAACAAACCCATTGTGGCACATTTCGTCATTGAAATGTCCCTGGTAGCCACTGACATTTTTTTGTCCCTCTCTGGTTGATCCTTCCATGACTCCTCATTGGCGTTGTGCAATTCCATTGTTGTTCTCCCATCACCGACTGGCTTGAGGAAGTGGGTGTCATCAACTTTGAGTGGTGGTGCTTCTGGGCTGCTGTTCAGAAACAAGGAATCAACTTTGTTCTCTGACAACAGAACGATGCCATAAACACTTCCCAACAAAATGTAGCCACTGTCCAGTTTGATGACCCATGGTTCAACATAAAAAGGGCAAGGCCACTGGTTGGTTGCCTGCATCTCATGATTCTGCTCTATGCACCTCAAGTTCACGCACAAAAGAGTGTATGGGGGAGGTCCTGTCAGCACGTAAGCCTCGTCCTCATTACCAGGGCTGTCAAGCAGTGCCACCCACTGTACCCATTTTCCAGCAGGGAGCGTCACAGTGGTCTTGTTGTTCTTGCACTCCGAGCCAATCCTCCAAACAGTGAGATCACTGCAAATAAAGCCCACACCCCACTTGCTGTTCCACAAGTGGCTCTTGCTTCTCAATAACGCAAAGTGCCCCAGGGGTTCCACATAAAAAATTAGGTCATCATCAAACTGCCCACGAATGTAAGACTCTCCCCCAAGGACTTCCTTGAGTCTGTCCAGCATCTTATGGTTTGTAATCCTTGATGTTCTCACAACCCCAAGTGTTGGTGACACCACAACAATCTCCCAAACTGCCCCATTCCAGAACAAAGACTTCCAATACTCTGACCTTTCGTCCTCCTCGTCCTCCTCTCTCTTTGTCACCACCAATGAGGGACCCATTGCAACTGTCCTTTGAGGCGACGTCACCCAACGCTTTGCAATTGAATCAACCAAAATGGCAACTGGGAGGACTCGGGATTGGCTGCCGACACTGCATCGTGGCACCCATAATGCACAACCAAGCGCTACGAATTGGTCTCGTGCTGAAAGGCAGTAGTCGGCGTTGTCGTCTCCGTGATGCTGCATCCTCCTTTTTTTTGATTGATCTGGGGGACTGATGGCGGTCTCAGTCTCTTGACGAACACACACTGTCGCAGGTGTCTGACACCCAACCATCAAAGCAAAAAAAAAAAAAAAGGGGGGTGGGAAATGGGGAACAACAAAAGCACAACCACCACGTCGTCGGACCTTGCTGGTGGCCGCTATGAGTTTCAGAGCGCGATTCGTGAGCGTGACGCTTTCTTCGCGAGGCTTGGGCGTTCGGCCGCCGTCGTCGACAACGTGCAAAACACAGCCGAGGGGAGCGTGGTCGTGGCATCAAACTTCAGGCTCGTGAGAGTCATCTCACAAGGGTGCGACGGTGCGTGTGTGATTCAACCAAATCATAGCACTAGGCGGGGTGGGGGAGTGCCACTTTTTTTTTTCTTTTTCTGTATGGGACCTTAACAGACATACAAACATGACAGAGATTGGGTTTGAGGTGAAGTGCATTGGGTTGGGGCACCCCAAGTTGCTCAAGCATCAGTCATATGTACTCAAGGCCCTTTTCAATTATGGTTTCACTGCCACAGCAACAACAAGTGTTGATAATGACTTTGAGGCATTGTGTCTTCTTCTGCTTTTTGTTTCTGGGACTTGTTTTCGTTTGTTTTCTGTCTGGAACTGATTTCTTTTTTTTTCCCTCCTCTCTCAGAATGAGTACACTGTTGCTTCAGTTTCAGATGCACACCAACCAAACATCAACCGATATCTTTGCCACTTCACAGACCGCATCCCACAAGAGTATTTCAACCACCTCCCACCAGCCACAAAGGAGCTCGCATTTGACACAGTGCACAACAGGACACGTGCGTGCGTGTGGGTTGTCCTTGAGCATCATCACTCTGAGACATGGGACCAATTTCCAACTCGACGCCACATTGACCACGCCCAGGACATGCATGACCATGGGGTGTGCTGTCAAAATGGCGATGGTGTTGGCAAGGAAACCCACGTGGCCACGCACAACCTTGGGGGGGTGTGTTCTGAAAGAGAAGGCAATGGCGGTGGTGTTGACAAGGATGCTCGCAAGGCAGTGTCACTGTATCAGAGGGCTGCTGATGCTGGTGACGCAAAGGCAATGTGCAACCTTGGGGTGTGTTATGAAAGAGGCATTGGTGTTGACAGGGATCCCAGCAAGGCGGTAGCACTGTATCAGAGGGCTGCTGATGCTGGTGATGCCATTGGAATGTTCAACCTTGGTTTGTGTTATAGAAATGGCAGTGGTGTTGACAAGGATGTTCACAAGGCAGTGTCACTGTATGAGAGGGCTGCTGGTGCTGGTCTTTCCCGCGCAATGTGCAACCTTGGTTTGTGTTACGAAAATGGCAGTGGTGTTGACAAGGATGTTCAAAAGGCAGTGTTGTGGTATCAGAGGGCTGCTGATACTGGAGATGCCAACGCAATGGGCCACCTTGGTTTGTGGTATGAAAGAGGCACTGGTGTTGACAGGGATCCCAGCAAGGCAGCCACACTGTATGAGAGGGCTGCTGATGCTGGTGATGCCATCGCAATGCGCAACCTTGGTTTGTGTTATAAAAATGGCAGTGGTGTTGACATGGATGTTCACAAGGCAGTGTCAATGTTCCAGAGGGCTGCTGATGCTGGTGATGCCATTGCAATGTGGAACCTTGGAGTGTGTTATAAAAATGGCAGTGGTGCTGAAAAGGATGTTCACAAGGCAGTGTCAATGTTCCAGAGGGCTGCTGATGCTGGTGATGCCAAGGCAATGTTCAACCTTGGTTTGTGTTATAAAAATGGCAGTGGTGTTGACAAGGACATTCACAAGGCAGTGTCACTGTATCAGAGGGCTGCTGATGCTGGTATTCCCCGCGCAATGTGCAACCTTGGTTGGTGTTACGAAAATGGCAGTGGTGTTGAGAAGGATGTTCACAAGGCAGTATTGCTGTATGAGAGGGCTGCTGATGCCGGTGATGCCAAAGCAATGTGCAACCTTGGGGTGTATTATGAAAGATGCAATGGTGTTGACAGGAATCCCAGCAAGGCAGTGTCACTGTATCAGAAAGCTGCTGATTCTGGTGATACCAACGCAATGAGCAGCCTTGGTTTGTGCTATGAACTCGGTAATGGTGTTGACAAGGACATTCACAAGGCAGTGTCACTGTATGAGAGGGCTGCTGATGCTGGTGATACCAACGCAATGTGCAACCTTGGTTTGTGTTATGAACTCGGCAATGGTGTTGGCCGGGACAGTCACAAGGCAGTCACACTGTATGAGAGGGCTGCTGATGCTGGCCTTTCTCAGGCAATGTGCAACCTTGGTTGTTGTTATGAAAATGGCAGTGGTGTTGACAAAGACATTCACAAGGCAGTGATGTTGTATCAGAGGGCGGCTGATGCTGGTAGTGCCCAGGCACTGCACTACCTTGCATTGCGTTACAGCAAAGGTGTGGATGGTTTTGCCAAGGACATTCATCAGGCACAGAGACTGTGGCTGTGGGCTGCTTCCCTTGGTCATTTTGATGCCATTGTTAAACTCAGAATTCTGAACCTTGGGCAACGTTGATTTTTAAGCCTTTTCTTTTGCCAGTGGAAAATGTTCGGTACCGTGCAACAGATGCGGTTTCTATCTCAGACTCTTATCTAGATGAATGGGTTGGTGCCACACCTTGTGTGTTCGTTCTGCGGCCGCCAAGTCTCCATTGTGGGCTGAGTTTGTTCTGCCCTGTGTTGTGGGATCCCTGTGTAGTGGGCCCTATTAGACTCTCCTATAAAAAACTACCTCTTTTGTTTTTTGAGGTTTTGGAGAAGAATTCAACCGAATGAAGCACTACATCAGAGGGTAGTTGCAGTTGGGGCAATCCATAAAACCTTTCCAAAGGAATAAGGTGGTAGCAGTGATAACCCAGAATGTGCATGTATTGTAAACAAGGTCATTCCACAGCTCACATCGATGAAGTGCAGCTCGGTTCCCCCAGACGGTACTCCAGTGGCTGGTGGAAGAATGGCCAGGAAGTCACTACAACGACCAGCACACGCTGACACCCAGGAACCAGTTGGAACTTCAAAGTAACAGTGCTGCCTGCTCAAGTCCTTAAAACTCCACACTTCAGCAGTGTGCATTCCTTTCTTGTGCTGCTCTGATGATGGAAGAACCACGAAGTACGAATCCAGGATCAGAATGGGGGAACCTGGTCTCGTTTGGAGTGTGAGCCTCGCACCTGACTCGTCTACTGTGAACAGCCGGTTTTGCTGTCGGTCATATTTCTCACCAAGGAGTGCCCTTCTTTCCCAACAGAAGGAAACCTGTATAGTGGTGACACCACGTACATCACGGAATGTCACACAATCCAGTGCGACCCACTTCCCAGTTGCAAATGACATCCCCACATCGTAAAGAACGCAAAATAGCATCTCTCCAGGTCCCTCTGACAACCTGCACATCACATTCTCACTCACAAACTTCTCTCTCAATGGCAACTCAGAGATGCCTTCTTGGTTTATTTCCACCCTGTCTCCAATCAGAGGAACACGATTATGATGATGTCCTGCAGCATGGCGGCAGTATGCATTCACCTTTGCCACCCAGACCCTCCCCTGCACAGACCTGATCACAGCCCAGCGCCCGTTGCTCAGGACCTCGCCCACCCCAACCACACCCAAATCCTCCCTCTGCCCAGTCACAGTGTCAACAACACAAGCTCTCCGTTCCCACTCCTCTGGCTGCTCGACCACAACATTCCTCCTGGCATCCACCCACGAGAACCTCTCGCTCTCGCACAGCCTCGGCCCGCCCATCACGCCGCCGCAGCAGCACGCGCCGCCTCCCGGCGCCCCCGGCGCCACCTCGGCCATGAACGCCACGCTGTTCAGCGCCCTCTCCCCTTCCTCGTGCGAGACGAGGTTGGACCACAGGTCCAGCACGACGAGGAAGCGGGGGGTGACCGCGCGGAGCCAGTGGCACACAACAAGCCTCAC
Source organism: Pelomyxa schiedti (assembly GCA_020536535.1). Taxonomy (NCBI): domain Eukaryota; phylum Evosea; order Pelobiontida; family Pelomyxidae; genus Pelomyxa; species Pelomyxa schiedti. Next base: position 3,801 of record JAHLWZ010000463.1, on the reverse strand, counting down.
GAGGTGCGGGCACGCGCACATCGGCCTCGCCGGGCTCGCGGCGCCGCAGCGCGGGTGGCCGCCTGCAAGCAACGCCGCCATCACGTTGATACTCCAGTCTGAGTGGACTGAAAACGACCATGGTGGCTGTTCGCATGTCGTCGCAGGCCGCGGTGGTCGTCGTAGTGGTTCCTGTTCCTGTTGCAGGTAGTTCTCGTTTGAAGTTGTGGTCGTTGCTAGTGTGGTGCATGGGTTCGAAATTGAATTGTTGTGTCTGGGGTTAACTGCAGCCGGGAGAAGTTGATTACCCATCGTTATTTTTTTTTGTTATTTTTGATGAGAGGCAACTCGAATCAGTGGCCGAGTTTCTGACAAAATTCCTTTTAAGGGAACTTTGGCACAAAATTATGTTTTCTTCTTCACTCCTTGGGACCTTAATAACTCGGAAAATAGAGCAGACCCTCAGGAAAAAAATCCTGGAAGTCATTAAACACATAGGAAAGAGTCCATCCCAGAGATAACATCTGTTGGGTGGAACACTCTGCCTAGACCCAGGGTCGATTTATCAAATTATCGGAAATTCCTGACAGGAAAATTTAAAATGTGAAATTTTAGTTAGCGAACAAAAAAACCGAGCCCGACCACAAAAAAAACCGACGGCCGTCTTGCGGCAACCAAAAACCCAATGCTCGGTGGGTACAACAAAAACCGACAGTAAAACAACACCACATCACTTGGCTACACCACCGACCGCACGCAACGCACGCAGGACACAACGCGAGGCGCAAGGGGGAAACACTTTTTTTTGTTTTTTGGGCAACGGCCGAAAAGAACAGAGTGGTGCACCAAACGTGTTCCCCTCCCGACACAGAGCGTGCGGGTGGTGATGAAACGCTTCGTTGAACATCACTGACTTAGAAAATTTTGTTTTTCGTGCTCTACTTTTCCTGCAGAAACTCATTTGGTGATTACCTCCCCCGAACTCAGGCCAAATGAGCTGATTTCTCCTCCTATTTGTGGGCTATGTGTTTTACAACGAATTGACCCTTTGCAGCGGGCTAAGAGGCTTGAAGGTTGTTCTACTGACAATCAAAGTATTTTTTTTTCCTTTGGGCCCAAACATCGGAACCACAGGGCCTCCGTGCCCAGATGTGCGTCCATACGATGTGTCACACCGTGGGTAGGACTGTTGGCGCGAGCAGGGACATCGAGGGTCACTTGTGGCCGAGAAAACCAATGAGGGAGGTACAGGAGTTTGTAACTTAAATACCACCCAAATAACACATAATCCACAGTCACTACAGGGTGGATTACTCTCACTCTGCACTGTACTACACTGTCTAGTGACGATATTCCTCCTTTTCGAGGTCCGTCCCAGTTCGCTCTGTCTCCAGTCTCGAGTCTTGCAAGGCGCACTCGCAAGACTCGAGACTGGAGACTCAGAGGTGTTAATAATAAAATACTTTGTGCCTCTTTGTTCTCTTTTGGTGCAGTTTCCCACTGAAGGAAACAAAAAGGTTTCAGTGATCAACAATATCATAACGGGCAAGTATAACATTACAACCAGGCAAAGCAAATGTAATACCAGCAACAACAAGGCCTGATGATGGTTCAACCACTTGGAGTGTGTCAGATGTGACATGGAAGATGAACCCACCACCTGCAATGGGAGCAGCACCAACATGCTCAATGGTGGTCTTTGGCTTGCAATTGGCACCAGTGGCACCACCGATGAGGTCATTGCAGTCCCACACATCCACTGTTGAAAGGACGGGGTTGTAGACTGAGAACAATGACTCAGTCACTTCCCACAACATTCTGGCCCATCGGTTTTCGTTCACGATGTTCAGGTCGTTGTAGAGACCGTGGACAAGACCACCACTGCTTGATGATTGTTGCACAGAAAACGCCACTTCTGATTTTGTGTCATCATACATCTTCTCGACAATGAACACAATTTGGCCACTTGTGCATTTCATTGCCACAGCAGTTTCTCTGCAGAGTTCCACAGTGCTTGGTGGAAAGGTGCATCTGGTGGTGCTCAAAACTTTCAGGGTTCCAGTGGCATATGTTTGGGGAACGTCAACAACGGCCAGTAGGTTGTGCT
>JAHLWZ010000462.1:6716-19315 GCA_020536535.1 Pelomyxa schiedti | reverse complement strand
CGGCCTTCGAAGGGTACGATCATTTTGGCCACGAATCATTTTCGGCAACAAAAGTTTTTGACAACGAAAGTTTTGGGCAACGAAAGTTTTCTGGAACGAAGGTTTCCCAACATACGGTACCAGAGGGCATGACTGTTTTTGGAATGGCTGGAAACACTGCTGTGATCAGAGCAACAAGTGGTGAGTTTTACGTGCTGGATCCTGCAACGAGGGTGGCCCTTCTGGTCAACTCAGATGCGCCGTTTGATGGGTTTATCAGCAATGAGAAGTGGGCTGTGTTGTACTGCAGAAACCAGGGTCATATTGAAGATCGCGGGGAGCTTGTTATTTGGCCATGTGGACTGCACGAAGGCGGCTTGCTCAATTTATCTGTGAGGAAGTTCCTGTGGGTAGAATTCACGAAAATGATGGACTCAATCCCAAGCCTTGATGAGCTTTCTACCTACGGGACGCTGCCCACACTGGAGGACCCATCAGCAGCAGTGATGTCCCTGATGCACCTTGATCTTGAACCAGTGTACGCATCGAGATTTGTCTCAGGAAGGACGCAACAACCAACCGGCAGCATCAAGATTCCGAGGCTTCAGAGCGGGATTCTCAAGTATGGCTCTGGCGAAACTGGAGGGTTCCTTCTGCCTGTTCAAAGCCAAAACGGCCGCTTCTCGTTTGTGCGAATTGACAACAAGTTCACATCAAAGACTGAGGTACCAAACCAGTGGACCTCACCGCTCCAAAAGGTTGATGACACACACTTCGCAGTGGTCAACAGCACCAACACGCAGCTGTCAGTGTTCAGCACCAGCGACCTCACCCGGCCATGTTGCCTCATTCCTCTGTCACCAAAGGGCTGCCAATGGACCACATCAGGGAATGGCTTCATCATGACGTGGAATAATGGATACGATCTGTACGACGTGGCCACTGGTGCTGTGCTGTGTCACAGTCCTGGTTTCGCCCTCAATTTCACTATGTCATTGCACCCGTCGTTCTTCTGACAGTATTTAAGTCAAGACGTTTTCAAGTAACTTCGTTTTCATACGACAAGTCCGTTTGTGGTAACAATGCTTCAAGTCGGATTTTGTGTTACCCAAAAAAACCCAATCTTTCTTCAATGTTGACAGTATGATGCGATCATGTTATTCCCGTCGTTGTTCCTGTGGCGAGACTCAGGTTGCGTTTGGTACACTGCACCTTTTTCCATGAACGAAAGACCAAAGAAAGGAACTTCTCCTTTCGTTCATTCGCACCGAGAGAAAAGGCGAAAGCCGAAAACCACCCATCACAGTAACCAATAGCGACAAGGCCACCCCCCCCACCAATTATGAGCAACACACAGACACAGACGTGGGGCAGGCGCCAGCTGCTCGCAACGTCCAGGTCGCTGATCCAACAAAACACCTTCGTCCCCCCTCCCCCATCCCCCTGGTCGGGGTCGGGGTCCGTGTCGGCCTCGGGATGGGGCGGCGCCGCGACCAACACCAACGCCAACAGCAAGCCCCCGTCGGCGGCTGCGGTGCTGGCCATCCACACCATCGACGACTTGCTGTCCTCCCTCGACTCCCTCGGTGGTGCGCCCCCACCCCCGGGCGCCCCCACCACCCCCACCGCCGCCGCCACCGCCGCCACGACTCCCGCGCCCCGGGCCGCGACCCCTTCCCCTTCCCCGTCCCCCACCCTCCCTGCTCCCTGCCCCTCGCCCTCGCCCTCTCCCATGTCGCCCACGCTGGCGCCGACGCCGCCGACGACGGGGGGGGTGGTCCCTGTCACGCACAGGCCGGCGCATCCCATTGGGATGAGAACCGCCTCCATTGGTACCATGAGGAACCTGGCAACTAATAAACCAAGTACTAGTGGTGGGACTGGGGATACAAGTAGCAATAGTAGTAGTTGTGGTAGTAGTAGTACTAATGTACCTAGTACCACGCCACCTTGTAGCCCACCTCCTAATATGACCCCACCTCCACAACTGAACCCACCCCCTATGATACTCCACCCTGATGTTCCTCCTCCACCCCCTCCTGCTGTTGTACCACATCAGTCGACGAGGCTTCCTGAAGCTGTACCACCTCAAGTCAATCCTGTCCCGGCTTCTGTAACTCCGCCTCAGTCGACAAGCACTCCGGCGGCTGTATCGACTGCAGTGGTCAATGTGAATAAGTCCGCAGTTCTATCCCTCGGTACTGCTCGTGCAACGCATGCCATTTCCGCAAGCTCTGCACCAACCCCTTCAGCTGAAAACCCCTCTCCATCTCAAAGTGTCGTGCAGACACCTCAACATGCCACTCTGACTCAAGTAACTCGTTTTCTTTTTTTCCCCCAGTTGTAACTTGTATCTTTTAGGTTCTTGCAAATCAATCTTATAAAGATGCTTTTTACATATTCCTTCAAAAAAGACACTGTGGGGAAGTTTTAGACTTCTATGAAGCTGTGGATTTATTGAAGGCAAATGCATCATTGCTCCTGGGGAATTCAAATGACTCTAGTTACATACAATGTCATCTTTGCTAAAACTACTAAGAGATAAACAGGTGGCTTCCAAGTTTGGGCTGAAATGGTGCTGGATGTTCACACCCATTTCATAAGTGACGATTCTATGACTCAAGTGAACCTACCCGGGACTATTTTTAATTCCATCAATACTCACATCGCTGCCAGTTTGTAGCAGAGATACAGTTTCAGTTGTTGCTTATTTTCTTTTTTTAAACAAAAGGGGAATATCCAGTAGATATATATGACACAGCTCAGGAGGAGATGAAGAAGATGATGGAGTCAGGTTTTGGTCCCAACATTTTATTCGTCCACCAACTCTTTTTTTTTCCTGAAGACTCTTTCCCACATTTTATTGTCTCCCCAGCTTATAAAACTCTCCAGAAGGAACAACCATTGCCCTCGCATTCCCAATCGGTCGTATCAGCATCTTCCCCATCGATAGAACCATGCCCACCTCAAACACCACTCCCTCCAATCGAAGTTCCAGCACTCCAAACAACCTCAAACAGTGGTTCATATTCCGCTCCTGTTGCTGAACAGCAAAAGGTTTGCGGTAAATGTCAAAACGAACTGCTCCCTGGTGATTCTAATGTTTGCATTGTAAAGGGTTCAATTTGGTATGTCGTTTCACTCATTCTCTTTTTTTTACACTTCAACAAGGCATACTGCGTGCATAACCTGCATCCATTGCGATACACCCATGTTCTCAGATAATTATACAACAACCTATCCTTGCTGTTCTGCCTGCGAGGTTGCTTTTACCCTATTCCTTTTCCTTCTTATTTGAAATAGATGTTCAATTTGTCACTCCTCTCTTTGAGTGAGTCAATGGTATTCCATTAATTGTTTTTTTTTTTCTTCAAATAACTCCATCAGGCATCTGAAGATATTGCACCCAGTTGCATGGCTTGCGACCAGAGAATCGACGATTCCAGTTATATTGTAAGGAGAGTAACAGGTCTAATTGGAAAGCTATTTTGGCACCAGTGTTGCTTTCAATGCCGGATATGCCCACCCACTGCACCACAGGAGCTACTTTCTAAAACAGTATTTCTTTTTTGCCCGTGAAGCTCTCCCGTTCACTCTCGGCAGGACTTTAAATTCAACGGTGATGAAATGTGTCTTTATTGCAAAGCACACTTTCCAGAGAGTGGAAAAGAAGCCACCTTCGAAATTACCTCAAGTACTTCAGGAGCTTACTTTTCTTTTCTTATTCCTCAAAGGGCTAAGCTCTGAGTCCCTCCACAATCGACCCCGCCCAAGGCCCCCCTTTGCCCCTAAATGGCAATATATTCAACGACCTACAGTAACTCTGAGCTGCAATTCACGAAGGCGGCCTTTTGTTTCAACTCCACGATTACCGGCATTTGAAGCAATCCTGCCACTGCCTACGGTATCCCTTCACTCGGTGCCGCGTCTCACAGCTATCTTGATTCAACCACGCTGCATGTTAGAAGAAGTGGCTCTTAAGCCAGTGTGCTCCTGTGTTTATGGGTATGGAATATTCCACAGAATTCCTTTGCTTACATTCTCAAGGGATGAGGAAGGTTGCACATGCGAACTTGTTGATCATCTTGTTCCCCGAAAAACTCCAATAAAACCTGCTCCTTCTACCGGAAGCAGGGGACCTTTGTCTCGTAGCAATCGCTTCAGTGTGTTGTTTACCATGGCTCGCCCTAGTGTTACAGTTCCAATTCCCCCTACACATGACATCGATCCCTTGGCACCAAGTGATTCAGGACTGCTTACTTCTCACAAGAAACTACATGTTTCCAGACCGCACCTTCTCAGAGAACTTGCATCCAGTCCCACGCCACCCCAACCTACCTCAAGTTCGCGTCCAAGGCCTTCTCTTTCCGCACTTCCTCCTTTCCTCAAATTGGAATCCGCTTACAATTCAGGCCTCCATGCATCTCCTCACTCCGCTTTTTCATTTCCACAACCTCCACTGCCACCACTATCAAGAGCCAGACCGGCTGTTAAGTGTCCCATTCTTCCAGAAATGACTCCAGAAAATCCACCAAAGATCCTTCTCATTTCCCGTCCCCTGTTGTCCCCAATAATGGTATTCACAATGTCGGAGCCCGATCTTCAAGCACCTCCTCCCACAAAGAGACTTCCCCCAGATCAGTTGAAGTCTATCTCTTTCGTACCTGAACCGGCTCGCCCTCCCCCTTCTATCCACCCAAAGGCACCTCTTGAACAGCCACCACCACAACCAACACCAGCCAGCTCACCCACAGCGCGGAATGAAACAAATATCTGTGTTGAACCTCAAGCCCTGACCCAGGATCAACAGTACCAACAAGCTCTACAAGAATACCAAAAGATGAAAGAAGCTAGAATGCTTCAACAACAGTCCTTGCGGAGACAAACCCCATCAACTCAATCCCCAACCGGCAGTTCTGCACAACTGGCAATGCAGGAGTACTTGAACTTAAGGAAACTCCAACAGGAAAGGAACCGGCAATACCAAAAAATCGTGTCCAGTGCTGACACCTCTGGGGAACCTACTAGAAGCAGCAGAGCAAATGAACGGGAGGCACAACAAAAGTTATCAGAGCAAAAACTGCGGGAGGGAAATGAACTACGAGTGCAAGAAGAAAGGTTGAGACAACAAAGGTCTGAAGAAAACTCCTTTCAGGCTGCCCAGAAAGAGTTCCAGCAAATGAGGCAGGAATTACGGCATCAATCAGCACTTTCCAGTTCCGGCGGTATGCTTCCTGTGCAAGAATTTATTTCTTATACCCACCAAGGTTTTGGGGGTGATGAAACCTGCTTTATTTGCACTAAGATGATCAATTCCACCACACCGTTCAAGCTGGTAATTTCCTGTTGTTTTAAAATTCAGTTCCGGGTCTTCATCACCAACTAACAAATTCACAGGTACCGGGCTTGAATAAACGGGTTCATAACGAGTGCTTGACCTGTGCTACTTGCTGCAACGTTATATCAGGACGATTTGGCATGGTTTTTCTCCTTGTCTATTATCTGGGAGATAACTAATTTCGCATTTGCAGCGAAACGGCCGGTTCTATTGTGAATCCTGCTTTATCAATTCGAGAAAAGAAGTAGCTACATTGATGTGCCACGCCTGCGGTCTGCCTATTTCCGGCTCTGCCCCCGGAAAAACAGCAGACCAGAAGAATTGGCACTTACAATGTTTTTGTTGTAATTTATGCAAGGTATTATTACACCGTTTGTGGTGGAAGAATTCTAATTTCCAACACAGTTACCTTTTGACAACCAGCTATTTATTAAGCTGAAGGATAAATACTTATGTCCCCCATGCCATGAAAGAGTTATTGCTGCATTAAAAGCAAGGCTCTCACAGGCACTATGATTTTTGGAATGTATACACAAACACTTATAGTATAGCAAAAATTTTGTTTTTGAACTACTGGAATACTGTTACAGTTTGTTCACTACTTATAATGCGGTTTAGTACTTCTTTCTGCACATAGCACATGTGCATGATTGTGTGCATAAAGGGCAACCAGTCGCCGGAATTGTAACGGTATTGTGATGTCTCTCTAGGCAAACCAGGCAAAACTAGTAAAATTAAGCAAAAAAGGGTGAGGGAGGAGGGAAATTGTACTTTGTGTTTATCATTCTGCGGGCAGACAAGGCACTGTGAAGAAAGGTTGGCTATTGTATATTCATAACCGGGGCAATACCTGTGGTTTCCTTGTCTTGCATCTGTGGCAGCTTGTATTGGGTGCAACTCTGCGTCCACCGTCTGCCATTTCGAGCATAGTGTACTCAAACATGAAGGGTTGTCGGGCAGCTTTCTTGCGTCCTCTTGGTTGGGAAGTACCATTGCTGACTGTGAGTGTGACTGGGGTTGATTTAGTTGGGGAACGTGTAGGTGCCGGTGCTGCTGAGGGCTTGGCAGCAGGTACTGCGGGATCGGAAGTAACGACTGTAGAAGCACTAACGGGAACAGTGGAAGGGGGAGGAGGGGGTGAGGGTTTGGGTTCAGGTTCGTTTGCGATGGGTTGAGATGGAGAATTGAGAGTCGGGAGAGGAACTGAATCAGAAGACGGATGAGGTTGTGTGGCAGCTATTCTGGGTGAAAGAGAGGAATCTTTCTCCATTTCATCTTGAGTAAGCAATTCAAAGAATGTATCTTCCCTGTTTGTGTATTAGCTGTATCAAACGGGAGGTGACAGAAGAAACCCTAAAAACTGAAGAATTGGATCGCCAAGCTTTACTGACTCACTGTCCGTTAGTGGGATGAACATAGTGATATCCGGTTTCAGCATTCTCACATTTTCTTGTAGTAGTGCTTGTGCTATGTACATAAATTCCCCAACAGTCGTCTGTGGAGTAACATGAGGTACGGTGATCGTTACACTTTCAAGTCCATGACTGCACTTGATAGTTATAGACTGCTCTGATTGTGTAAGGGGATGCGCAGGAGCATCCTCAACTGAGTCACTTGCTGTTTCCACAGAGTCAATGGGGGAGAGTGTGTGATGACTATATGACGGATCATTGGCATCCGAGGAGCTTTGTGATGGTGAATGTGCAGATACAAGAGGAGAACTACCTGGGGAGTGAGGGGAACCTGTTGAGTGAGGAGATCCATGTGAATTGGGAGACGAGTGTGGGAGAAGGAGGGAAGGCTGCTGCGAAGAAGGTAGCATGACATTGATGCGAGTTGGAGAGTTAGAACTGGCATTGGAAGCAGAGGTAGGAGGACTAGATGTTGGAGGTGGGGAAAACACAGAAGGACATGTTGGCCACTTTGGGCCAAGGGTCTGATTACTCAAAAATGCGGCCGTTGCAGCAGCAACAGCGCTTGCTGGAGTGGAGTTCCCACTTCCGCTTGCGGATTGGGTAATTCCAATAAGGTGGGAGATGAGACCTGAAGAAATAGGTGAAGAGGGAGAGATTCCGAGGGCTGGGGCGGACCGCGAGGAAAACAGAGCGCCTGGTGCCGAGGGAGTTACGGGTTGGTTAGGGAGGGAGCTTGTGGATGAGATGCCGGAACTTGGCGGATCTTTGGAGGGAGATGTTTGCCCGCCGCAGCTGGGATTGGGGGTGTGTGAGTTCTCAGCTTTAGAGACAGAGGATAGAGGCATAGGACTTAAAGAAGGGGCAGAGTGACACGGGAACAATGCTCCCATTGTCGCGCTTGCTAAGTCACTTGGTTGCTGCAGAAGTTGTTGGAGCTGAAGCTGTTGAATTTGTTTTTGGGAGGAATTCATGTTAGCGTTACTTTCCTGAAGGATAAGTTCTAGTATTTGTTGTTGCAACGGTGTAGGTTGGGCCTGAGGTTGCGGTTGCTGTGACTGTTGCTGTGCCGCATATTGCATAAAGTGCTGTTGCAGTAATTGGTTTTGAATAGTGAACTTATCTGTGTGTGGTGTCTGGGAAATTAAGGCTGCAGCAACTGCGGCAACTGTCGGTGGAAGAGCACTCGAATTAGTCGTTGCTGCATTACCCCCGCCAACAGTACCACCGCCAACACTCTCTACGATACTACTTATCATCTGAGCCGAAGCAGAGCGGCGTACACCCGGCCCAGGAGAGGCTTTCTTTCTACATGGAGAAGGAGATCCAGAACGGCGTAGAGGCAAATTTCCGCTAGTAATAGGAATAGAAGTAAGAGGAGCAGAGCTTCCTAGAGAGAGAGAACTGAGTGATAGGCCGCCATTTCCCAGTAACCCTGCCAGTCCCGGGGATACAGAACGGCGCGGGGATAGAGACGGAGAAAGAGAGGGTGATTGAGAAGGTGATGGCTGCGAGTCATATCCGTCCGAGGAGGAACCATCACCAGCTTCAGTGCTACGAGTCCTTGCATTCGGCGTGGGAGATGGAGATGGGGAGGGAGAGGGGCTCCTCGAGTTATTGCACAACTTCTTAGGGCTCGGTCCTATCTCCGCATCGCGATTTGATTGATCATTATCATCCTCAGTGGCCTCTTGCGCTGGCCATGTCCTTTGCTTCTGCTGTTGCTGGTGATGGTGGTACCTGTGCTGCCTCGTTGGGTGCGGAGAAGATTGCGCTTGGTGCCCAGTGCCTCTGCCTCTCACGTGCCCTCTCAGTCCTTCTTGGTCTGCAATGGACTGGTGCATCAGGTCCTGGATGTAGCAAGTCCTCACCTTCTCTATCCCATCATTCCCCCCCGTGGCGCCGGCGCCCGCACTGCTACTGCCGGTGCCGCTACTGCTCCCAGTCGAGCCGCCGCCGCCGCCGGGCCTCGCGTTGCCGGTCTCCTCCCTCTCACCCTGCTGCCTATGGCTACGATTATGGGAGTGGTTATGACCGTGATTCCTGCCGGTCCCCTTGTGCACCCCCCGCGCCGCACAATTGGCCTCCGCAGCAGCACTCCGATAATCGCCTCCCTCAGCACCGGCGCCACCGCCACCGCCGCCATACACATCGCCGTCCGCCACCGCCCCGCTGCCCCCAGTAGCCGCCGCCGCCGTTGCCGTAGTAGTAATTGTGGGTATGTTCCGCAGGCCCAGGAGCAGCATCGAGGCGTCGTAGTCGCCCCCGCTGCTGCTGGCCGACGACGCCCCGCTCGGCGACGTAGACGCCGTCGTCGCAGTCGTCGTCGTCGGTGCCCCGGACGCGTCGTCGTAGCGCCGGGAGGCTCGGCGGGATCTGTTGGGGCGCTGCACGGACGCCGCAGCAACCCCCGGAGGCGGCTGCGTCGTTCCCTCGTCGTCGTAGTCGTCGGACGAGGACGACGAGGGGGTGTCGCGCCGGGCGTATTCGTCGCCGCGCATCGTCAGTTTTATTTTTTTTTATTTTGTTAATTGTTATTGTTGGTTGCCGTTTAGGGCTGTTATCGGAACGACAGTTTTTCGTTACTGTGAACTTTCAACACACCTTACAAGAGATGGAAATGACCGTTCTGTTAGGTGAATTGGCTGATCAGATGCTGTGGATGGTTGACAAGGAGCTCAGTAGCATCTCACCATCGCCTGGCGATTGATGATGAATCTTTGTTCTTCAAAGGAAATACTGGTTTTGGTGCAACAGCAAAATCAAACGTTGGGAAGGTAACAAAAGAAAAAAAATGATTGGAACGTGTTGTACAGAGCGGCAGGTGGGGGCACCGCGCCGGATCTTCGACAGCAACAGTGCTTGTGAGTGTGAGAGCATGAGGTTGGAGATCGACGATACTGTACTCATCAAGCACAAGTCACACCAAGTTTGCGGTTTTTTTCTTTTTTTTTCAAATTAGTTCCGAACAGTGTGAGCTTCTCTCGTTGTTAAATGTGTTTTAGGTTCGCTTGGTTATTGTAAATGAGTCTTGGTGGCGCGGTTGCGCTTTGGACAGGTGTTCCTTTTCAGTACTTTTGCGTAAAAAACCAAAGTAACAAATTTACAGGATGTCCCTGGCACTGTTGGCACTGAAGAGAGCTAAGTGGTGTAAAGTAGGACCAACCCTAGGTTAGAATAAATCTTTTTCCCTCGTCAATAACCGGATTTCCAGAAGAGGCTTTGTGCCTTCAGTGCAATCCCGAAAATGGAACCACAGTGCAGATGAATATGGCTCCTTTGCCAAAGAGCGCCAATGTTATAGAATTTTCCGTTAAACCCAAGTGTTCCTCGAGTCGGTGAGAGCTTTATGAGTTTATTCCTTTTAACAAGCTAAAGGGTACATTTGAAATCTCAAATCGTCCTCGTTATCGATGGGATACCCGGAACCCAACGTATCGTTTCAAATCCAGTCTCCCTATTCTCCCGCGGTCTCAGAGGACGCAAAAAACTCACTCAGAAGCAAGTACTTGATATCACTCAAATATGTGATCCGACACTAGCGGAGATGTCACTGCAAACACCATTTTACATTCAACAATCTATATTATACAGCCAGCACAGCCGCCTTCCTCCTTCCACCCTCTCAGTTGCACCATCTTCAATGGTGTTATCCTGGCCGTTTCAGGAAAAAAAAAGTGCTCTACTCTCTCCGTTTCTTAAGACTCACCAAACACCCAGGACCTGTGGTTGGTATTATCTTCTTGAGTACACCATACCCGCAACAAATATTCCCGATATACCGGAACTTGATTGTCCAGTCCGGAGGAGTTGCCTGTTTTGGTTTTCTTCTTCCAGGTAATCCACAGCATCCTCACCTATGTAGCAGTCCCACCTAACACTACACACCAAAAGGGGGCTGCCTTGCCATGATAGATGTATGTCCAGGGCTCAAAGAGTCCATCACAGTAACTTATGCAACCATTCTCTTTGGGCAAGGCCAAAACCCATTCCAAGTCAACCTGTTTCAAGCCAACCCCTACCTCTCAGTACTGGGCTGGGCCTCTAACTTGCTCTCGTAATTTTATTGCTGGACCTTTCATGCATGACCAACCCCTGTACAGTTTTTGTCACCAGAGAAAACAAATCTGTTGTCTATTTCGTTGAAAAATGAAAGCGGTCGTTCCTCTGCTTGCTAGAGATCAATTCCACGCATTTCTGCTGTCGGGCCACTGCCGATGCGGTCGGCGGAGCCCCGCACGCGTCATGTGCGCCGGGCCGTCCCTCGTCAGGCAATTATGGGACATGGTCGCGCTCACCACCCATAAGTTTGTGGTGGTCGTCACCGAACATGGCACACCCCGCACAGGAACTGAGTGGGGCTGTGTGTCTGAATACCGCTCAGTCGCGTTTGGCGTCTCAGGACTGACACTCGGAGTTGTGGGTGACGTAACTAGCAACTGCTGCAGGCGGGAGGACGTCACCGTTGATGGTAGACACTTGAGGTTCAACTCTATTATCACGGACGTTGTTACTGGCAAGGCTTGTAAAGTTCCCTTTGCAATCCAAAACTGTGTGGCCAATCGCAAGTGGCTGGTTGCTTGTGGGTGCAGTGATAGTTCGTTTGTTGTGGCCAAGGTGGGACAACTTCCACTGGAGATACCTCCTATTCGTTTGTCGCATCATATCTATTGGATGGGATTCAACAGCTCAAATCCAGAGGAAGAGGCTGTGGTGGTGGAGACTCTTGAGTATGGCGATTATGGAATCGCGGTACTTATTCAACTGGTCAACATGGCGCTCACTTTTGAAATGAAGAGCATGGAAATTGTGAGCTCCACACCGGTGTCATTTCTCAGAGATCACCCTTCTCGCTTCCTGGAATCCCCCCTTCTATGCATGAGGAGGGAAAATGGCACCAATGTGTTCGTTGTGCCATTTTCTTTTTCTAGTGGCAATGAAATCCTCCTGGTGGAAGAAACCACTGGCACTGCCACCTGTGTATCAAAGGCAAGGATGTCTTCATTGTCACAGCAAGATGACCGGGTGTTCTTGGTTTCTTTCTCCATCCCGAACACTCCAGATACTTGCTGTGCTCAGTTCTGGGACTGCAACAACACATCAAAACCACTCAGAGTCGTGCAACAACGAGGTGTTTATGAATGGATTGCTGCCGGTGGCTTTTTCTTCAAGGTTTTGGGCACATGCCTGGATGTTGAGGAGGGAACCTCTGGGACTCATGTTCTCTCACTGAAGTTTCCCCCAAATGACTACATCAGAATAGAGAGGCTATTATCGTCTGGAACTCACAGGAGTCATTCCTCCCACTGTGAGAGAAAAGAGCCACACTCACCATGTAACGTGTCATAAATTTGTTTCTTTGTTGTACTTGAGATGTTGGAGTATGTTCTGGGCGGGAATCCAAGGCCAGACACTGAAGCTCCAACAGAGGGAGTCCTCTTGCTATTGGGACTTGTCCGGCGATGCTACTCCTTTCTCTCAGGTCCATCCCAAAGGCAGACACATCATCTTACTTGTGTGGGATTGAAAGTTAAGTGAAAAGAACGAAGGGAAATGAAGAAAGGTTCTCTTGTTGTTATTGTGCATGGGGTTGCACGTGTGCAAGAATATATTCAGTGTTCCAGATCATCACCGAATTCCATCAGCCTCATCTTGATTTCAACGGTTCAACGAATCGCACACAAAAGGAAGGACTGGGAAGTTCAACGGTCGTTGTTCAATGAGCCAGGGACCTTTGTTTTCGCTGTCGCCTTTGCGTGCCCGTGATCAATTTCACGCTTTCATGATGTCTAGCCACGAGCGGTGTGGGCAGCGGAGCCCAGCGCGCACCCTTTGTGGCCGCAACGCCTCCCTCCCTTGCCAATTGTGGG
>JAHLWZ010000460.1:19334-34794 GCA_020536535.1 Pelomyxa schiedti | reverse complement strand
ATCTTCTCGCGCGCTCGCTGCACCAGCCGCATGCGCTCCTCTATCAGCCACTGGCGTGTCCCACGCGGTGCAGGCGCCGCCGTCGGTGTCGGTGTCGGTGTCGGTGTTGTCGGTGTCGGTGCCTCTTCGCCGTCCATCTTCCTTTCCTTGTTTTTAACTGAATGATGAAAAGATCAGAAAAAACCCCGAGGCGGGATTTGTTTAATCACATGGTTTTCCTCAGTACCGCCCTGCGGAGTCGCAACTCTCGGAGTGACCTACTGGGGAGCAGTCCCCAATCATACAATCGCGAAAAAGAGAATGGGGAAAAGGAAGCCCCGACGTAGGGGCGTATCGGCAACGGTTGTATCTGAGACTAGGAACAAAACTGGAGATTTGGACAGAGTGTCATCGTTGGCAGAGGTGGCGGTATCTGCGTCTTTGGCGGCTGCGGCTGCAGCGCGCAGGTGCCGCGATTATGGGAGGGGGTTAGAGGCTGACATGAAGAGCTCTTACGATGCAACCAAGAGGTTGAAGGGAGAAAAGGCAACAATTATGGGACAGATTGAAACTACTCGAACAAGAACAACTGAGGTAATTTATTTGGAATCTGTGTTTAAGACTATGTCAAAGTGCAGTGACCAAATTTTCGTTAAGAAGATCCTAACAAACCCAGGTTGAAGGGCAGCTACAAATTCTAGAGAAGAAAGTGACAGCGAAAACGTTTTGTGGTCCTCCTGAGTTGTACTCATCTGACACAATTGAAACTGCTGTTGTTACTCTCACTTGTGTACAACAGAAGCTTTCTCAGGCAATCTGTTCCAGGCACCAACAACCAGGAACCCAATCTAATGGCCATGCAAAACTACCTGTATCACAAACCCACCAACTATGCTCTCCAGAGCAACTGCACCCCACAAGTGACAGTATTCTAGATTCACAACCTATCCCAGCAAACACAGATAGAGACATCACACTACCCTCTTGTCTCACTGAAATCGGCAGAGAATGCCAAGTAGCATTCTCAGAACTTGCTGAAGAATTGACTCGAGTTCAGGGGATTCTTTCCCGTCTTCATTCTGAGTTGCATTCCCTTGAAGGCGAAGTTCAACAGCTGCAAAATGAACTGTCGGCACACCACAACACACTGGAACAAGCCACCCAGAAAGCCACGCTTCTCAGCCAGACTTTATCCCTCTTGGATGATAAAATAGATGACCTCTCAGCCCTGACCCCCAGCTTCCTCAATGAAGCAACAACCACAGTAACACAGGCACTTCACAAAGCCCTCATGCTACAAGCACTGTCTACACTGCACCCCCAGACCTCGCTCTCAATGGGCTCACTGTGCATTGTATGCTTTGAGAACAAAAGGGAGGTGAGGGTCCATCCCTGTGGCCACACAGTACTTTGCTCCCTGTGTGCCAAACACATAGCCAAATGCCCAGCCTGCACCAAGCAAATTGCCTCAAAGGAACCCCTAAGGCCCAAGAATCAAATATTTTCCTCGTGATCATCGCTTACTTCGTCTGCCGACAGATTTCCCTAAAAAAAGTTGCGTGGCACGTGCGGCCTTTCGTCGTTTTCGCAACCACCGAAAAAACTTACGCCGGCGGCGGGCACCCCCCAAACAACAACAACGACCAACAACGAAAAAAAAGGGGGTAGGTCGGTAGCGTAACATCCATCACCCCCCACCCACCACCACATGCTACTGAGGCACTCCAACCACAACCACAACCACAACAGCCATATCAGCAAGGTACCCTCCTCGTCGTCCCCACAGCCACAGTCGCAGCCACAACAACAGCAATCCCCTGCGCCCCCCATGGCGTCATCATCATCGTCGTCCTCCTCGTCAGCACAACCGCCGCCACCACCGCCACCCCCGCCCGCCGTCGACGAAGGCGATAATAACAGGCAAGGGGTGGACCAGCAGCAGCAACAGCAGAACGACGCAGACTTCATCCCGCCCCCGCCGCATCCGCCGCCGCCCGAGCCCGACGACGACGACGAGGTGCCGCCGCCGCCGCCCCCGCTGCCGGGCGAGGGGGGCGACGAGGGGGTTAACAATGGCTCGGGCTCGGGCTCCAGCGGCAGCAGCTCGGGCTCGGGGGCCGCAGCCCCCCCTAGTGGTGCGACATCTATATATAGATGGAGATGTATATGTGTTGCTTGTTTGATTTTCAATTCGACATCAAATCGGTTGGCTCTGTGTAATTAATTAATATTACTGTTTGTGTGTGCATGCAATTCCCACTTACTGTTGGCATTTAGCTGAGCAGGGTGCATCCAGGGGTACTGGGGGGTTTTTGGCTGGGAGGTGTGTGCGGGGATCGTATACCAGCCACCAAAGGACTGAGAGGAGTATGAGCGTGGAGGGCTTGAAGAGCACTTCTTTTGCTTCTCATAGGATGTTTGGAAGCTCTGGATTGGCCTCAGAGTCTCTCCCTCCTACAAGCTCTTCTTTAAGTGCGCAGCAACCAACAGGGACGGAATCTACAGGCAATCCAAAAGAAAACAATACTGCCACTGGGAGTGGAGTTGTATTTATTAGTGGCACAGGTGGTACCAGGCATGCCAACAGCAAGAAGAAGCCAAAAGACAACGATTTCATCCAGCTGTGTGTACAGCCTGTCCCTTTTATTTTCTAGTGCTCAGGAATTTCAGACAATCTCTTGTTGTTGAAGGTGGACAAGTGAAAGCTGGAACACCTGAAGCCCTCATAATAAGATTAACAACAGAAAAATATGGTTCAGGTTGGTTAATACGTTCCTGTGCCAAACCGAACAAACATCAACAGACACTCAATTCATGCACCATTTTTTGTTGACATTTTCAGCCCACACAACACCAATCAGACTTTTGGAGCTTCTTGTGAATAGGTATTCCAGCAATCCAGAAATTGTAATTGACTACTTACAGGTACAATAAAGAACCTCCAGATTCAATTACATCACCAGAAGACCGTGAAGTCTTCATGAAAGCAGTTGTATTTCCAATTAGACTTAGGTAAGAACTCAATAGCCAGTTTTCACCTGAGATATCACCAGAGTATTCATTGTCCTCACAAACTGGGTAGAGCGGCTATGGAATAGTGGGACAAATCCAGAACTTGTAGAAAAGCTCAGAGAATTTGCAACAGCTTCCGCCCCAGTAATGAAAGTTGCTTCAGACAAATTAATCAAAGCAATCAATAAATCAGTAACCCCATCTTTCTCCAATATCTTCTCAAGGCAATAAGGTCTCCGGAGAAGAAACGAAGCGAAAAACAGTATTTGATACCCCTTTTCCTGCCCCACTTGTCCCTCTTGTTATGGCCCTTGGTCACCCCTTCCCAGTTGATACTCTGTCTATGAACACCATTCATGTAGTCACCTTTGTGTTCATTCCCTTCTTTAACTGATATAGCTTCGAGAAATTGCCAGGCAGATTACCCTTATTGAGCAATCGATGTTCCGTGCTATAAAACCATGGGAGTTGATTGGCTTGGCTTGGACAAAAAAAGACAAATCCCTGGCACCCAACGTTTCTAAGATGGTTCAACATTTTAACAAGGTCAGATAAGATTGTGTAATTTTTTTGTATTTATGCGACACAGATAAGCCATTGGGTTGTGGAAGAGATATGCGAGGCAGAGGACCTATCCTCCCGTATAAAAAAAATGGAGATGTTCATTGAGCTGGGAAATGTGAATTAAAAAAAATATTTAACGAAAATTAAAGTTACTTAGTGGCTTGACGATCTACACAACTATAATGCTGTGATGGAAATTATTGCCGGACTCACAAACAGTGCTATTTTCCGCCTGAAGAAGACCTGGAATGTACATTAACACCTTAAACATATCTCATTATGCCAACACTTTTTTTAAAAAACCAAGGCTATCTCAGCTTGGCATACGAAAGTGTTTGATTACTTGCGAGAACTTACAAACAATGCCAAAAACTATGCTGAGATGAGAAAAAAACTGCACAGTGTTCCTTTGGTAGGATCATCTCTCCTTAATCTTACAGTAAAGAATAACCCATATTAGCCCTGTATTCCCTATCTTGGAATTTATCAGACGGACCTCACATTCATTGGTAATCGGAATAAAAATTGACTTAACTACTGCTTACTGCAAACAGAGGAAGGAAACCAAACTTGGCTTGGAGAAAACGTGAATTTCAATAAATGCCGTCTCCTTGTATGTGCAACAACCAAAACGCGTAGCTCACCTCAAAAAGGCAACAGTAATTCTGGAAATTCAGCAATATCAACAAAGTCCCTACTGTTTAGAGACTGTTGAAACAGTCTGCGATTGGATATCGTCCCGCGCTTTAGCCTACTCAGAGGATGCTTGCTACAAGCGCTCTTTAATGTAGTATTTGCCTCACCCATCTCTCTTATCTTGACATAGAATTGAACCTCGGGGAGCTGAGGGCACTGATTCAAAAATCAATGTTGGTGCTTCTACAGTTGCTTTAATTGCTGCTGGCACACCCACAAACTCACCGAGTTCTGAAGGAGCTGAAGACTCTGTTATAGCCTCTTCTCTAGTGACTATATTCACTGGAGAGGAGTCAAGTGTAAATGTGTTACTACCAGCAGAATTCGAGCCTACCCTTTTTTCTGTACCCTGTAATTGTACTGTTGCTGATGCAACTAGGTTTGTTCCCTTCCAAATTTTTTTTTCTGAGCCTTGTGAAGAATAATTTTGGAAAAATGGTATTCCAAGCAAAAGCCCACAAAGAAACCTACTCCCATGACAACACTTCCTACAAACCCTCTCCCATCTACATCAGCACCCACCCCCACCGTTCCAAACGCCAACCCTTCACCCCCTCGCCAACCTAGCCGAGGCAGTGGATTTTCTTTTGTGATTCCAGCAAGCAAAAGTGTACCAGCGTTTGTTACAAATGATCACATGTCAATTAAGGATCTTATTACCTCTAATCCTACCTACACAAAAAAAGGAGTATGTATTTTTTTTATTTTGTCAGTTTTGTGTTACCTTTGTGCAGGGGGAGTATTTTGCCATTTTATCCTCTCCTACTTTTGTTCACATTGCCTATATCAGTAATGATTCCTGCATTATTTACCGTATGCTTGGCTATTTTCTTTGCAGATTTAATTCTATTTCATAGAGCCCATTCTGGACTGCAATGCTCCTCTGTCCCTCATGACACCGATTTTGGCATCTGCTTTTGACTCGACGACTGAACTGATTTTCTTTCATTATGAGAATGGCTCTATTTGTATCCATCTAAGACCTTTTTGAATTTCTTACCACCAGCAGTGAAGTGGGTTCATGCTAAACAGTCCTACAACGAAATTGGTATCTCTGCCAACGGATTGCTTGTAGCTTGTGCCGTTCAAAGATTATCTGTATGAAAAAAATTGTAATCTCTTTTTACTAACATACAAAAAGAGGGTAGAAACAGAAGATGGAATAAGAACCCGGTTGCAGACTTTCAACAACGTTCTGCTGCCTGTTTCCCTTGCCTCATTTTCATTTTTTACAGATGGAAGGTGTATTGTGTGGATACATGAGCAAACTGGATTGTCAAAGGAGCAAGCCCACTCATTTAGACCTCACAACAAAAAGAAGATTACCCGCACGAGAAAAACCACGTTGGCTTGTCGCTGTTGATGGTTTATTACTGTGCTATACTACACTACAGGTATTTTTTTTTCCCTGTCGATTGTCCATTTGACCATCCCCCAGGCTCCAGCCCCCAAAAGAATTTTGTCACTGCAGTACTATGATGTTGTGTATGTCAAAGACGGGACACAACTTGCTGTGATGCTGAAGCCCATAATCAAAATTCCCAAAAGCCCTCTTGTTGTATGTTAGTTCTCACCCGGCAGTGCCTTTACATGATCAATAGATTTCTTGTGCAAATGAGGACACTACCCGTAACTGGTTCCAATTGCTTACTTCCCAGGTTTTTCACTTTTTCCAACCGTTTTTATTTTTCACATCAATTTAGTCAAGAGTTAATGGTACGTCTATTAACTGCCATGCCCCAAGTTTCATTTTCCACAGAGCGCACAAAGCAGTTTGGAATTGACCTGAAAATCGTTGCTTCTCATATGACTTGCTCCCTTGTGCCTCTTTCCCTTCGGGAGTCTTTGGAGCATTTATATAACCATGGTATGTTATTTTATGACGAAGTACTCCTAAAATCGAAACAGCATTGACATCGGAAAAAATATTCACAACTGAGGGACCATTATCTCCAATTGAAAAGCTCAAATCTCTTTATGATTCTGGTTTCCCTTATGACGGTTAGAATTGCAATTAACTGTTTGACATAGGGCAAGATGTGGATTTATGTGGTGTAGACAACAATGCAATTGGGGAGCTTGTTCGAGTTTTCTTAGCAGAGTTACCCGAACCGCTTCTGACTTATAGTTTGTGGCCTAAGTTCTCAAAAATTGGGGAACAAGTTCTGGCAGGTTAAGACATTCCCGAAAAAAAAAACCCAGCTCAAAACGAACAGGAGAAAAACCTGACTTATCTAATCTAAAATGGCACATGCACCAAGCACCAGGACCAAACCTCTCTGTTTTATCCTTTTTACTTGCATTTCTCCGGTATTGGGCGGAATCATGCAATTTAAAAATGGAGAAGGTTGTCCAGTCCAAGTATTTGCCTTATTCGTTCAACAGGTTTGCACAATATTTGGTCCTTTCATACTGCGCCCCGCCCATGAGCTTGAGGCAGTGGATTCACTCCCACTGATTGTTAAGCTTAGCAAAATTATGATGGAAAATCATAACCAGGTCTTTGTTGCAATACTGAATTTATCCCGTTCTGATGGAACTAGTTAGCTAAGTATGATGCCGAGCTTATTGGCGGATTTCAACGCAAAGAATTTAAAGAACCTCCGCCTGTTATAAAATTCCTCTCTCCTGAGCAAGTGGAGGTTCAATGCAGAAGTTTGGCATTGTCTTATGTTTTTCAGGAAATAGCAAACCAAGTCACCACCGCCAGAGGGGACACAGCTAAAAGAGGAAGAGCCAGTGGGTCAGGACTCCCCTCTGCATCAGTAACCCAACCTGGAGTCAGCAGTGCCCAGCTTTCAAAAATTGCACAGCAAGTTGTTGCTGTGGTTACAGGTTATTTTATTTTAATGCGCAACTGTATCTGTAACTGCCCACCTAGACTCTCCAAGGAAGGCCGATACTTCAGCACCTCCATCTGCCCCGCAGCAGTCGCCACAAAACACTCCTACTCCGCCGGTGACCACTCAGAAACCACTCAATCAGTCCGGTTCACAATCATCGGATGATTCTGTTGTTCCTGCTCCGGATTCACCAACAATACGCCCGTCACACCCACGGCCACCACCTAAGAAACCACCCCCTCCACCCCCCTCTCATGCTCACACACCATCACCACCGCCACCGCATCGAACTGTAATCCCGGAACCTCGTTCAAAATCTCCGGAACTTCCACCCCCAATCACAGACGAGGAACCCATTCCTCCTCCTCCCCCTGAAATACCCCAACAACCCACTCCCGAGGAGGCAACAACCACTCAAATACAAAATTCCAGAACTGAATCACCGCTCCTCAAGGAACACACATCCGACCTGAGCTCTTCTCCTCCAGACTCCTCCACTTGCTCTGTCCCATCATCCAGCACACCGGACCTACCACCCACCGCACCAAACACACAACCCAGTGAGCCAACCACAGAGAGCACGCCAAGTACTACCACCAGTAGCACACCTCCTTTGTCATTACCACCTACCAGTTCTTCCATATCATCAAATTCACCCCCAGACACCACCACGGTCATTTCGAATCCAGCTTCCACCGGAACCACATCTGTTTCCGCAGCAACAATAGAAGCCAACACCGATACTAATTCTTCCCCCACATCTTCTTCAACAACGGCGTCTTCATCATCAACAGCACCGCAATCCTCTGCATCGCTTTCGACACCAACACCAGCACCACCAACAATAACAATAGCGGCTACCTCGTCACCAACTACCACACACCGGCCAAGGCCAAATCCCCCCACTCAAGGTACACCCAACAGTCACTAATGAAATAATAATAATTAACATAAACTGACGCCCATATCACAACCAACCAGGGAGTACGGGAACCAGACCCAAACCCAGGCCAATGCCCCAGCCCCCATCGTCCTCACAACCACAACCACAACCACAACCACAATCACAACCAACAGCAACAGCAACCGCACCAGCACACCACACACGCTCCCATGTCACTAATAATACTACCACACACCCGCAACCACCACCCACAACAAACACCATAATCACAAACGCAACCAGTAGTAGTACCACCGAGGCACAACAATCAACATCAACATCAACCACAACGAACAACAACAACCAACAACAACAACAACCACGGGGGCACAGCCCCAGGCCTGTCCCTGCACCCCCATCCAAGTCACCACCATCATCATCACAACCACCACCACATCATAAGCCAACACCACCACCAAAGCCACATCCCACCAGTAACACTAACAACAACACCTTGTGAGTTTATTTATTTGACCACGCTACCCACCAAAAAAGCCTGGTGTGCCCCCCAGGGTCTAAAAAAAGACTCAGATCTGCTTCAATCATTCGTTTCCCCATCTCGTTTTCTTGAAAAGAGACAAGACAAACAGAAAAAAAAAAAAGGTGGGGAAGGCTGCTGTTAGCGGGGTAGGGACCGACGATTGTCGAAGACACGGTAACAATGTGCACAACCGCAACTGACGATACGGTGCCATTACCATTCCTCCCGCTCCGCTTCTTTTCTTAGAAAAAAACCTCTACCATAATCTAGCGATACAATTTGCGCTTGCTTTATTAAAAACAATAATAAATACTTTTTGTTTTGCATGCGTGGGTGAATAGTCCTGATTGTGATTATTTTTCTCTTGCAGCAGTCCCCGGAATACAGTGGGTACGGCGGGGCAAACTTGTACCAACCATCCACCACTAACGGCTCCACTTGCGCGAACACGTCTACGAATGGCAGCCTTGCTTCAAACCCTGGTACCAATAATAACCCTATAAACCAAAGTCCTTATCCTTAAATAGCACGCATGTCAGCATTACTGATGCCACCGCCTTCACGGCCAATTCCGCAGACCCCAACAGGCAGCACTACGCCACCTGCAATTCCGTCAAGGGTGACAAGAACTGCTAGTGTGAATAGGTACCTCCTTCATACTGGTATTCTCAATTAACGTCTATTAGGCCTTTACCAGCAACCAAAACGGTACATTTTCTCGTTCAGAATTTATTTAAACCTGCTATTAGACTCCACCAGCCCCTCCTGGTAATCCACCTCCACCCCCACCTCAATCAAACCCACCTAAACAATTAAAAACCGCCAAACCTCCTCTTCCTGGAACACGTCCTCCTCCACCCCCTCTCCCTCCCACCTCCACAACACGACAAGTTACGTCTCCCTCCCCTACTCCCGGGGAGGTCCCATCACCCACTTCCCCCTCATCACCACAATCACCAAGTGTTTTGACTGCTACTCCCTCTACTACTACTTCATCATCAACTTCCACCTCAAACCCTAATGGTGAAGACTGGTTTGACGAAACAGCCTTTGACAGATCACCTTCCTCTTCCCCTCCTCCAACTCCAACTTACACAGCAGAACCTACTAACAATACGGTACTCTTGCCTGCTTTCTTTTTTCTAACCTAACCACTGGCACAGACTTATGTCCCTGAGAGTGGTACCAGCCCACCACCCTCTACTCCAGCCACGCCTATTTCAGGAAGAGGGATGCCCATGAAAACTATACCTGTTCAACGCCCTCTTGTTGTGTCAACGACTGACCATGATACTGGGAAGACAAGCTTTTTATCAAAACTTCAGCAGGTGTGCTCCTTTGCGTATGTAGAATTCTGACTGTTTTAGCAATGGAAAGTATTTGCAAAGCCAGTAGCGCCATTATCGGTTGGAGTTCCATACAATGTGCAGCACCACATTCATGTCGATTTTAATGCAAGGACGGGTTTTGTTGGCCTTCCACCTGAATGGGAAGCCCTGATTATTGGTGGTGGGGTGGTACCACTCTCAGGGACATAAGTCTGTGCCAGTGGTTAGGTTAGAAAAAAGAAAGCAGGCAAGAGTACCGTATTGTTAGTAGGTTCTGCTGTGTAAGTTGGAGTTCCATACAATGTGCAGCACCACATTCATGTCGATTTTAATGCAAGGACGGGTTTTGTTGGCCTTCCACCTGAATGGGAAGCCCTGATTATTGGTGGTGGGGTATGTGTACCTCAAAAAATGCGCACAACAATCTCATAAGTCTTAGTTCAAAAAAGAAGAAGTTCTGGACCACCCAGAGGAAATGATTAACTGCCTTGAAACGTACAGTACATCTCAAGCAACACAACAAAACCAGGATTCAAATAACCTTATTTTCTCCGTTTCACGGCCCACTGGGTCTTCTGCTTCGTCACCATCCTCTGGAGCCATTCCCGAGCCAGAATTAGAAAACACACCTCTCCCCGAAGAAGCGCCATCGAACATTCATGACATGGTTGCCAGAGGAGACCCTAATGAAGTATCGATAGTTCCTTCTTTCTCCCACTAATAATAGTGCCTTTCTTCAGGTCTATCAAGAATCCAAGAAGATTGGAGAGGGTGCGGCAGGTGAAATTTTCCTATGTTTCCACAAGAGTAGCCGCCGACCTGTTGCTGTCAAGAAAATGACTTTAACACAACAAAACCTCAGACTAATAACAGCGGAGATTGCAATCATGAAAACAAGTCGGCATCCACATATTGTGGAATATATTGACAGTTACCTTGTCAAAGATAGATTATGGGTTGTGATGGAGGTCAGCCATTCATGTTGTGCCTTTTCTTCTGACCCACGTTCTGCAGTTCATGTCTGGTGGATGCCTGACCGAAATACTTGATCAATTTTCTCAATTGAAACTAAAGGAAGATCAAATTGCATATGTAATCTAAGTAGAATTACCTAAGACAGAAATGAACACAACATAGATTACTCTCTGTGTTATTAAAGCACTGTCGTATGTACACAGTCTGCATAGAATTCACCGGTAACAGCATAACCTGTTGTCCTGCCTAACTATCCTTTAGAGATGTGAAAAGCGACAACGTTCTTCTATCACTGGAGGGTTCGGTCAAACTGGCAGACTTTGGTACTAGTTTTGCACCAATGTTTCTTAATTTCTTACTTTTCTCCCATAGGATACGCAGCCCAATTAACTCAACAGAAGAAACAGAGGGCAACAATAGTTGGAACCCCGTAAGCTAACTGCTTTATCTTTATTTGTAAGCAATCTAACTTCGTCTGTAGTTATTGGATGTGTCCTGAAGTTATTCGGTTTGTTGGAGTTTCCTTTTAAAATTATGTCTCAAATCCCACAGTGGTCAGAATTACAACACCAAGGTGGATGTCTGGAGCACCGGCATCATGTGCATGGAGATGGCTGAAGGAGAGCCCCCGTACATGGAGTTCCCTCCGCTCCGCGCACTGTTCCTCATATCCACCAAAGGAGTTCCGCCCCTCAAGAACGCGACTGAGGCGTGGTCCCCTGAGTTCGTGTCATTTGTCAACACCTGCCTGGAGAAATCACCGGACGCTAGGCCCAACGCCGTAGACATGCTAACACACCCCTTCCTACGCAAAGCCAGCACCCCGCAAGCCCTAGCACCAGCCATTGACACGGCAAAGAAGATCAAAGCTGCCAAAGCCTTCTAACCTACCTTCCCACAAAACCCCAAGCCAAACACCCCAAAATTACAATTCACCCATCCCGCCAAATGAGAACAACACCACCACCACATTACACAACAATGCAACAACAGCAGCCACAACCAGGACAGTGTGAGACCACTCCGTGTGTTCGGGTATTTTTTTGTTTGTGAATAATAATAGCACAACTGGTTCTATCCAAAAAGCGGAAGCTAAACTCCTGCAGTTGCTATTTCTAACAACAAAAAAAAAGGCCTTGGGAAGCAACACGCGCGTCGCGACACCGGTAAAAAGACGACAAAAGACGACACACTGCCCCTTTTCTTTAACTTTCGTGTTCAGCTTACGAACAACACATACACAACACGATGGACGGTGACGACATCAATGTCAGAGGGAGGGGAGCAGTGAGGTACCAGAGGGCTGTTGCATCAGCAACTAGCGGCGCTACGTTCAGGCCTTCAAGGAGGAACAGGGGAGGACGATACGGCGACGTCCAGGAAGTTGGGGGAGAGGATGTGTGGCCACATGATTTCTATGACGAGGTGGAGGCTATGACCGACGCAAACTTGGTTGGGTCCACTTTGGCTAGTGGGGGCAACAGGAGGCGCGGAGGAGGGTCTGATGTAATGAGTAGACTGGGCCCACGTGTGGGTAACGGGTGCGGATGTCCATGTGTCTTTGGTAGAAACTCACCCGCACAATTAGGATCATCGAAGGCTCTGCGTTGCAGGTTGCGGGTTTGAGACCCAACGTTACCGAGCAAGATATGCAGGTGCTGTTCTCCAAGGTCGGCCCACTTGTGACGTGCCGCCTGATGTATGACGCCCGTTCTTCGCGCCCTCTGGGTATTGCTGAGGTAAGTTAATTACTCTCCTTCAACATACTCATCTTTTCTTTGCAGGTATTTTCTTCTTTTACTTTTTCATAGAGCTGCCGCTCTTTACCATTGCGTTGTCGTTATGAGTCTGGCTAGTTGCAACACGCACTGCACACACAACACCAGCGTTACAACAAGGCTGGTCGACCACCACCCTCCTCCCGCCCCTCTGCAATGTGTTTTTTGAGTGGGCAGTGCCGTTTTACCCTTTTATTGATCTCAACCTCCTATCAACCATCATATTTATGCTTGGTTGGATAGGTTGTTTTCAAACATGCAGATGATGCCATGGAAGCTATCAATAAGTACAACGGTGTAATGCTTGATGGAGTGGTATCACCCCCTCCCTCCTCCCCCTTCCTCTTTAACTTTGTTTGCAGCCTATGAAGATCCATCACAAGGGAACCGTTTTGTATACTTCACAACAGTGAGCCAGTTCCGGCACAGTTGTAAACTCTAAGATTACACCCTAGGAATATGAAAGAATCCATGACCACTGCCGTCATGCAACAAAAGCCAAGAAATCGCTCCGTGTTTGTCATCAAGCCCAAGTAACTTTTCCGCTCTTTTCGTGCAAGTCTTCGCCTAACCCCTTTGTAGTCGGGCCCCTATATCCGGCAGCCCAGCTCGCCTAGGGCGGAGGAGGTCCTCATTGGGCAGGTCTGGTCCCAAGCGTGAACCGTAAGTGCCTTGATAATAACCAACAAATCACTTACCACCATGTAGTGTGACGGTTGACCAGCTGAACCAAGACATGGAGGAGTACATGACCAAATCCTAAGCAAAACCATACCAAGAATTGTGTCATTGACATTCATAACAATACAAAGAAACATTGAATGAATCTTTTTTTGCCTCAAACTTAGGTGCGCCTAACACAACACAACCCAAGAGGGAAAAGATCCTCCGCAGACATCAATGAAACAACCAAGCGAAGAATCCATGAAACTGGCCCAAGATGAGTACCCCGTCCTTCACCGAAACTCCCTTTTTTAGTCGATGTGACCAGGAAGAACTCACTAAACAACAAACACAGATTGTTTCCAACACGAACCCGGCACACAAATTAGCTTTGTTTTCTCGTAGGATGGTGGACGTTGAGTTTGTTATTACGGCGATTGTATCGTGTGTGGTTGGTGGGTTCTGGGTTGGACTCACAACATTTGCGTCTGAGAAAGGAGGGGGAACATGGGGGGGCTTGGTCGGGTGCGTTTTGCCCTTTTTTTAGGTTTTTTTATTTTATTTTGTTGTTAGTGCTTGATTGGTACAAACAAGTTGAATGCTTACATAACACAGGGGATTACCATCGCTGGAGTTTGTTACTACAGTTTCCTTGGGATTCCTTGTTGTTGACCAGGAAGCTCTCACCAAGGCAATGCTTGTGTGCCCGATAGTCGGGTGTGTACATTAATTTATTCCTGCACAGTATGGTTAGAATGGAACTTCAAAATTAAGTACAGAGAAAATAAATATAATAATAATAAATCATATAAATAATAAAACAAAGCAATACAGCACCTTTCATTCCACTCACCAAAATCTTTGTTAGGTTGCCGAGTTCATTGTCATACCTCCTATGGGTATTCGTTCCAATGGGGATTGAAAAAATTGGAATCAAGCGGCGGTGGGTCTCTGTTTGCGTCGTTGTTGCGGTCAATCTCGTATTCTGGCTGGGCGTTTCCGTTCCGCTTTCACTTTGGGGAGTTGACTACATCGTGGACTACGTCGGAATGGACGGCCTCGTAACCGTGTCGCTCTCATTCCTCTTCGCGGTCTTTGTAGTCGGGGCCCTAATGAAGCTGTTTGAGTTCCAGCCACCGCCAAAGAGCACTCTCAAGGTGGGAATCATTACCTACGGTGTGCGGTCATCGGCCGGAGCACTTCTTATGCTGGCGGTTGTATGTGCATCACAGGCATCACCGGTTCTATCCGGAGCACTCAGCGCATTCCCGATATTCTCTCTGGCATCATTCTCGGCGCTGATGATAACCAACGGCCACGAAATGGTGGTCGGTACAGCTACATCGATGGGAATGGGTGTGGTGGGTGCATATACATACTCACTGCTTGTTGGTGTGACGTTGATGCGGTGGGGAATATGGTGGAGCTGCACTTTTGCGGTATCAACCAGCTTCCTGCTGGTGTCACTGCCAACGCTGTTCCTCCTAAAGAAGAGGGATTCCATGCTACAGCGGTCGCTGTCATTATCATCACAAGTCCCAGTGAAAGCTGGGGGAATTGACAGCACAACAAATAAATCAGCCTCTGATAGTACAGAGGCAGTGGAGTTGGTTGTTGTGAAACCAATAGGCTCATCGGCAGTGCTGTCAATGGGTGAAGAAGGTACCCCAAGAACTGGTGATGTTTTCGATGACAAAGCAGGCAACGACCTTCCCCTGATCACAAAGGAAACACCTTGACCTTCCCTGTACAACACACAGTAAATAAAACAAACACGTTTTTGTAAGTCGTTTTGTCCAGTGATTTTGGTTTGTTACATGCAATCGTAGTGCTAGGAGAATAATGATTGCGTAAGCTGTGACAGGGCTCCTTCAGAGTTAAACCTCTTGGATTTGTCAGGATGCATCATCCCAACAAGTACTGTATGAAGCGTGGATGATCGTGGAGTGGTGGCTGAGAGAATCGCAGGGAGAGGGAACGACGAGAGGAGAGCATCTGTTGTGAACTGTGACATGTCGGCGTTCTGTTGTGTTCCAATGAATTTGGAATGTTCCGGAAGAAGGGCATCGTAGAACGCGAGTGCCAGCGCGAAGGAATCGCACTTTGAGTATGAGAACATGGACACGGTGTTGGTCCTGGTGAGGTTCCTCAGGAGGGTGCTGAGTTCCGGCGGAATGGTGCCTGGGTTGGCCCACGGT
>JAHLWZ010000460.1:1428-17347 GCA_020536535.1 Pelomyxa schiedti | reverse complement strand
GGTGCTGCATCTTCCCGGGGAACGCGTGGCGGGTGCCGCCTGGGTGCTCGGTGGGCGGGAGCCGCGGGCGCAGCGAGTCCGTCAGCTGCAGGTCGTCGGCGACCAGGGGGCACACCGTGTCTACGCGGTCTGGGCCGTGGAAGGCGAGGACGGCGCGCTGGAGCCCGGCTGTGCACGCGATGAGCTTGGGCAGCACCCTGTCGCGGATGACAGCGTAGTCCCCGGGCGAGACGGCTGCCGAGCTGTCAACAAAGATGGCGAGGGAGGGCCCCGGCCCGAGCATTGCCATCAATTAAAACCGTATCGATTCGATGTTTAGTCGAAACAAAAATTTTTGGATTGTTCATCATCTTTTCATTATGATGAGGATGTGGCACTGACAACGATGAGGACGGAGAGGGCCTGATCAGCTGACAACCTCTTGGATTTGTCAGGATGCATCATCCCAACAAGGACTGGATGAAGGGTTGATGTGGCGGTGGAGAGAACGGAAGAAGGGAGAGGGAACGACGAGAGGAGAGCATCTGTTGTGAACTGTGACATGTCGGCGTTCTGTGGGGTTCCAATGAATTTGGAATGTTCCGGAAGGAGGGAATCGTAGAACGTGAGTGCCAGCGCGAAGGAATCGCACTTTGCGTATGAGAACATGGACGCGGTGTTGGTCCTGGTGAGGTTCCTCAGGATGGTGCTGAGTTCCGGCGGAATGGTGCCTGGGTTGGCCCACGGTTGTGCGGTTGTGGATATCATGCTGTCAAGGTTGCTGTTGAGGCACCGCTGTGCTTCCCCAAAGTCGATCACAGTCAGTTTTCTGGTTTCCGGGTCAATCAGGAGGTTGTCTTGCTTGATGTCCCTGGTTGGTATGTTGGTGGAGAGGAATATCAAGGAAACACACTTGTGAACAATCATGTGGGACTCAATGTGATGAATCGCCTTGAGTGCCTGACTCAGAATATCCACTACCACTCTCGTGAGGTGCATCTGAGCAAAGGAGACGGAAGATGGTAAAAAAATATGTGAAGGAACGAACACTTACGGTATCAACTGAGGATAAAAAGGGAGACAAGGGGATCCCACAGAAGGGCATGAGGAACCCAAGTGATCGGTTGAGTGATGTGTCCTGGAAAATGTTCTTCTCTTTTGAGATAGCTTCGATAAACTCAGATGGTAACCTACATGGTTTTAGTAAGATATTTTGAAGGCACAAGAAACCTTGGGAGTACGATCGCACCGAGCGGGTGAACAACGTTGGGATGATGCGGGATTGAAGAGAGAATGACACACTCGGCCATATACTTCTGCCTCAGCATTGTTTGCCCTGGTGTGTTCTCCCAGTTGAATACAACTTTCATGACCATCATTGTGGTTGTCCTGCTTGAATTGGGACAGGATGCATACTGTCCGCTTGTTGATGTTGAAGAGCAGTTTCTGTGGAATTGCACTTTAAAGGTCGCTCCTCCAGCGCCTGTTCCAAGGCGTCGTTCCAATGAGAAGTCTGAGATATCGGCAGGAATAAGTGAAATCATTGTGTCAATGAGTTGCTGTGGTGTGAAGTGAGAATGAGGATAATGACCGCCACTCCACGAGTCTAGGGGGCAATAGATACCTGGAGCTGTCTGTACTGTTCTTCACACCGATTGAGGCGATCCAGCAAAGCTTTCTTCTCACTTTGTAGTTGTTGTACCAGCTGCTCTTGTGTACTACTATTATTTATTGTTGTCATTGTTGTTGTTAGTGGTGTTTGAACTAGTTGGTTTCCGGTTGCAATAGCACCACCACCGCCAGTGCCAGTGCCAGTAGTCGTAGAGGCACCCACAATGGGCGTCAGCCCCCTCAGCGCCTCGTACAAAGCAGTGCCGTCCCGAAAGTGGAAACACTGGGCACCGGGGAACTTCTCCCAGAGCGCCTCGGCGGTCACCCCGCCGCCGACGCCCATGAACACAACCCTCGCGAAGGGCAGGGGTACTATGGGCCCGTAGCCCGCCGCCGACCCCGTCACCACCACGCACGCCCCCTGCTTGGCCCGGCTGAAGTACCCGCTGGCGTACGAGACCGCGAACGACACGTTGGAGGCGCCCTCGCGGCGCCGCATCATGCCCGGGAACGCGCGGCCGTCGGGGCGCTCCGTGGGGCCCGCGCGCGGGCGCACCGAGTCGGCCAGCTGCGCGTCGTCCGTGGTCAGGGGGCACACGGGGTGGGCCTCGCCGTTGCCCGCGAACTCGAGGACGCCGCGGGTGAGGCCGCGGGTGCGCGACAGGAGCCTGGGCAGCACGCTGTCGCGGACGACCGCGTAGTCCGCGGGCGGGATGGAGTCGGAACAATCGACGAGAACCACAAGGTGGGGCCGTGGCTCGATCAGTGACTGCAATGCCCCGCTCAGGGTCTCCATCATACCAAACCGGCACACTATTATTTTCTTGTTCTTCTACCCGGTGATCTAATCAAAGGGACTTTCTTTGAGAAAAGACCAGCACGTCGATCGACTATAATTCTTTACAACTATGATCAGGGCAACAGCTCTGT
This sequence comes from Pelomyxa schiedti, assembly GCA_020536535.1. Lineage (NCBI taxonomy): Eukaryota > Evosea > Pelobiontida > Pelomyxidae > Pelomyxa > Pelomyxa schiedti. The sequence continues at coordinate 14,827 of JAHLWZ010000460.1, read as the reverse complement.
GAGCGTTGGTTGATGTTTGCACGTTCGTTAGGGCGATTTCTTGTCTAGAATACATTTGTCACATAGGTCATAGTCACACTGCAAGCAAGGCATTAGATGGGTTGTTGTAATTTTTTTTTTTGGTTGTTGCTCTCACAACACACATACCGAAGCACATCTCCATCTCGACATCCCAGAGGTCTGTCCAAATCCGGTGATTCCACGCCTGCAGCCACCCTTCCTGTCAGCACCATCACATCGCCACCCGTTGTCCGCATAGTTGCGGACTAATTCGTGCTTGTGCAGCGGGTGCTTCACGCGGTCCGGTATTGCTGTTGTTGTATTGTATATTGTTGTGGGTTATTCAGCTGTTTGTTGACTGTAGTGGTTTGGTTGGGTTGTTGGGAATGGGAGTGACTTACTTGCGGGATCGGGTTCGGGAGCGGGTGCGGGAGTGCGCTCTACTTCTGGGAGTCCTTCTTCAATTCCTTTAACCAAGTTGTTGATGAACTTCCGGGTGACCCGGATCAGGTTCATTAGTTCGTCGAGGTTAAGGGTCTCAACTGGCGTTTGTACGAGTTTGTTTAACCTCTCGGTGATGCCCTCCGCATTGGCTGTATTCGTTGTTTCAGAACAAAGCATAGAAACTGGGAGAGTGAAACTGAACCTTGGAGGTACTCAAAGAAGTTCTTCTCCTTCCATGTTTCTGGCATGAAAAAGGCATACACATAGGTGTATTTCAAGATAACGCGGCACTTAAAGTACAGTATGAGGTTTAACTCAGAGACCGAGTGGCATACCTCGACAATTAAGTTTATTGCTTCCCCAACAGCATCATAATTGATGTGGGCTTGTTGACCATATGCTTGAGCATCAGCCAACATTTTGGCTTTATTCCGCAGCAACTGGTTGGCACTGCTTTCATGCCCAATGAACCTTTGAGATGCATTAATTCCACAGCAAAACGATGCGCATGCCTTCCTCTCAAAGAAGAAAGCCATCTTTTTGTTATCCTCGAGAACACGGGCAGATTGGTCATCAATCTTCTTTGCGTCTGAGGTATCATATTTGTTACAACTGAAGTAACCCCCTGTGTGTGACCCATGAGTCTGGAAGCGTGTCAGTAGGAGTACTGGGGGGGTACATGGCAACCTTCCAATCACCCCTGCACATCCAGCACCATTCTCCTCTACATCGGGAGCATGTCATATGATTACAGCCCTGGTTCCTCTCGGTTGGCATTTCTGGTGGCACAGTTTAGTACCTCATAAAATAAAATAATAATATTCATTACTGCAATGGAAACAGGGCTTGGCTGTGGCATTGACAAGTTTGATACTTTCCTCGTCCCCACTATTCTTTGCTTTCCATGTATCAAACTATTCACAGAGGGTTAGGATTCATCAAAAATGTTTCTATCTTGGCCTACTTGGGTGCAAGTAACGGGATTATGCTTCTCTCTCCCGCATGCAAAACTGAAGGTTTGGTTATATATCGAAGGGGAAAAAGGGGGAATTTTAACCAAAAACGTTGACCACACAAACACTCGACTACATCAGCTGATTTGTATCCGCCTAAGAAAATGTAAGGGTACAGAAATATCACACTAGCTTACCAAAGAATTGTATGACTTTGCCACAAGATTCGTTTGAACAGAAAACATACTGCCCACTCTTTTCAGCAAAATCTTTAGTAAGGAAGTACAAGTATCTGTTTTCAATTAATGGTGTCGGAAAGGAAAAAGGAACCTTTCATAATCTTTGGGCTCGGCAATCTTCCAGGTTGTATGTGGTACCTTGCATGGGCACCCTGGGGCCATACATTTTGAGGAGATTACTTCAGCACCAAGGGAAGTTACCTGCGATAGGGAAGGAAATGAAGACGGGATGAAAAATATTTCACCAACAACATAGAAAGGGAAGAACCATTGCTGATAGATGCCCCTTCCAGCAGTCAAAGCAATAGCGATGCCCACAAGATAATGCACAAGATTGCGCACCAGGAACTTCTGTGCAGCAAACAAGGCATTCAATTACGTCCGGTACTACCTCTTTTGTTGTTCCCTGTGAAAATGTTAAAGTAATAATAGTGACCTGTGGCAAGGGGTATACAAAAATGATTCCAGCTTTTTCGCAATATTTTTCGGGGCTATCCCAATAAGAGTGTTCAAGAGATTCCTTCTTCCACCTTATTGCATAAATGCAATATAAATTGATGTGAAGTTACCCAAAGAATTTCAAGAGCAACCCAGCATCTTCAGGACTCATATTGAGTTCAAGAGCAAGGTCAGCTATTGTCTGAAATTTGTTAAAATCTAAAAAGATCGCTCAATCACCTAACCAGTTCGATCTTTCTTGCCAGAGTGCTTCTTTCAATAACTTGGAATAGCCTCTCGTCAGCTTCATCACCTTCATCTAAGAACCAATCGGCATCGGTTTCATGGTAATTTTCATCATCAAATTCATTTTCGTCAGCCATTGACATTCCCAGGCCAGCTTTAGAAATGTTAGTTTTCAAAATTGTATGAGATTGATTTACCCCGTCTGTACAAGGAACACCACAGAAGGGTTTAAACTTAGATGGTAAGAAAAAAAAAGTCTACATACTCTCTAGCCTGTAACCTTGAATCATTGTAAGTTGAAGTTTTATTTCCCTTCCCCAAACCCTCATACATCTTGGAACGCAACAGAGCTCCACGAGCTGATGTTCGAATTAGCTTGGAAGTTGGTTCCGAAGCACTAGATGGGCTGGTTTGTGCCGCGGATGATGTAGATGTGCACACAGAAGTTGTCGGTAGCTTTTCTGTTGTTGAAGACTTGTTAACAGGGGATGGTGTGGCCATGGTGGAAGTCGCAGGAGATGCTGGTGTGTTCGAAGGTGCTGCATCCACAGCATCTTCAAGGTGATTAAGCAGCCAATCAATAGCTCGAGACTCATTGAAGTCCTATTGACATAAGAAGAAGTAGGACTGAAAAGTATAATACGGAATGCGAAAGAGCATAAATAGCCCGGTCATGAGAGTACCCAAGTTCCATTATCCTGGCAATGACTGCATCATCAATAACCTGTGATGCGGAAGCTGATGCACTGGGTGTTGTGGAGGTTGAAGCTGTAGTTGCAGGTTGAGCAGTAAGTGGTGCTGATGGAGAGGAAGGTGTAGATGTCGGCTTTGGGTGTTCTGGAGATGAAGCCCGAGCAGGTGTTGACACAACGGCTGATGCCGTTGTCACAACAGGTGATTCAACGACCAATGGTGCAGTGGGATGCAAATCCAGACTTTTGGAGCTGGAAGAGGAAGAGCCAGAGGAGATTTCAATGTGCACACTTCCTTTCCCCACGGATCCAGAAGCACTTCCCGTTTTCGTCTTGGCACCAGAAGAAGAAGCACTGCCAGTGGGAGTAGGGCTTGGGCTAGAAGTGGGAGTTGCATGAGTAGTAGGTGTTGGAGTGGGTGTTGGAGGAGTTGGAGCTGCGGCAACCAAAACATGACGCCGGCAGCTGGGAGGGGCCAGCCGGCGGCACCGTTTGTGAGTAGTGTACGTACATCCTAATTAATTATTATTGACTTTAGTTCGTATAGCAGGGCAAGGCAAAATTTTAAAATTTAGGAAAGGGTATTTCAGGTAACCTGTGCATGAATAGCCTAAAACGAACAAGTAAGCACCTAAACGAATTATGTATATATAAACGGGTACCTTGCAAATACAATCCCCAAATAAATTTACCACAGTAGGAGCAAAACCTGAGGTGCCGTTAGTCAATAAAATACACCCGAATAGTTACGTTGGGCCGTGGAACGTTTTTTTCTCGAACGTGTGCGATACCGTTGCCATATTTTTTTTCCTCTACTGTTTGTGCGTACAAACAGCGGCGAGTTTTTGGAATTTCCTTAAGATCTCTCTTCACTCTCAGTCCATGATTGAGAGACTCCTCACCAATAAGGGGCGCAGGCTGTGCCCAGTAGTTTGCAACGTGGGAAGCCATGCACAGGTGGAGCCTAAGTTGGTTTTCGAAAGTTAACCAACAACTTTGTTGGTGGTCAGACCTGATGGCGAGCGACACCACCTCGGCAGCACCGTCACGCGACTCACCCTCACTCGTAGTCAACTACAGTTGCTTTTGGTTGAAGGGAACCAGGTAAAAACATCGCGACCTCCCACAACAGTTAAACGGACACAAAAAAAAAAAAACCCCAAGATCTTGACACCATAATATGATATAACCACGTTGCATAGGAAAGTATCAGTTGGCAGGGGATCCACAGTGAGAGACCTCAGGAACGCGATATGCAATGACTTACTCAGTATCTGCTCATCCCCGAGTTGTAGTACTAGTACCGCCGCCGTTGATGTCGGCCAGCGACAACACCAACACCCTACATCGACAGCAACGTCGTCATCATCCGTGTCTTCTGCTACGATATCTCCTTGTGTTCGCGTTGAGAACTGTGACGTTGAGTTGGCACTTGTGACCGGGGACGGTGGGGTGGTGGTTGTGGATGGGCCCCTGGCTGATGTCCACACCCTCGAGGAATGCGGCGTGGATGTGTCCAGATTGGCGCCGCCTGTGATTCCCGCCGATGCGGCGGCATCGCCCTCCTCCTCGCAAGTCGGTGCTTATGCTTGGTTGTGCTGTGATAAAGCGAGGGATGGTTCTCCCAACCAAAATGTATTTCCTCTTCTAGATGAGAAAGGAAACAAATAGTAATTAATAATTATTATCATTAGTAGTAATCAAACCACAGGTTCCAACAAGAAGCGATGTGATAAGAGTTTCAACTAAATATCCTATCCCTGGTGCCACTTACAAGGAGGAAGCCCAAAGTGTGTCCGTACAAGTGGTGTCAGACACAACTGAGGAAGTGACGTTTACTGAGCAAACCCAACTGGAGACAATGTTTTACTTTGACATCAACCTGGACCTGTCCAAAGCCACTGTCGAAACATTCAAGAAGGAGATCGAGCGGGCAACTGGAATTCCGGTTCCAATGCAAACCATATTTTGCAATAAAGAGGCACTCAGTCAGGGCAACTTGTCAGAGTTGGGAATCACCAGCAGTTCACAGGTGTGTTACTCGCCATCATGCATTTTTCTATCCCTCTAAATCGCGTTTCAAGGTCAATTTGTCAGTGGATGAAGGCAGCCTCCACAGGTTTGGTCATTGCAGTGCGTACCAACCATTCCAGTCAACACAAACGCTTCCCGGAATGGCACAATTCCTTTCGTGCCTTTACACAATTTCCAGCCACTTCTCTTCTCGACTGTCTGACTTTTCTTCCTGGTCCCTTGCATGCAACGATGTATGCTCACATCGGCACCCTTTTTTTTTTTTTTCTCCCCACATCTCATTTGTCAACCACAGGCCCTGTTGTTCCCTCCGGCGTGGATTGGATTGCATATCCTTGCGGATCAGGGTTCGATTTCGTCCACACTGAAGAGCGCAATCAGTTGTTATTTTTGGGAAATATTCCGCCAGATTGTTCCCAAGGATCTGGAAAATGGGTCTGACAACAAACTGTTTGAGCATGTGTGCATGCCATTTCCCACTCGTCGTCTCTCCTGACCTCTTTTTTCCAAGTCAATCACTTGTTTTGGGATTCTTCTCCAAGGAACCTTACCAAACACACGGTGCCCATTTGTGAAAGAATCACTTGTTTGCTCCAAGTCCTTTGAGCGTGTTTTCGATCCTGTTGTGTCCACGGTGTGTTTGTTCCCCTCTCCCTCATTTCCCTTTTTTTTTGTTCAACCAACAAAACATCAGAACCGGCCTTTGAACAGGACTTCGATTGCAAAGGCTGAAAGACAATGCGCTGTCTCAGACAAGCAAACTCTTTCCCTTCTTGTTGTCTCACGTCAAAAGGCTCTTCAAGGTATTTCCTGCAACTCACACACTCCACTCACATGAATTCATCGGACCAAAGTGATCATCTGGAAAACGAACGGCACTTCGGTGTGCACACAAACGACAACATCACAGACGGAAACCACAAACAGTGCACATCAGTCTGTTCTCTCGGTATTTCTTCATTTTCATCATCAGTCACCTCAATTTCACCCAACCTCATTCTCTTCCCTCTTCCCTCCTCTTTTTCCCTCCCTCCTCCCGGCACAGCTTGTTCAATCTGTGAAAGAAGTGGCATGGGAGAGTGTTGTGAAAATGGCTCGGTCTCATTCCAGAACATCATTCCCGGCGTTGAGGATTGTTGCAACACTCAACCTCTCGACTGCACAAACGCCTTGCATCACTCTGGACGAATCTGCCACTCACTCGGTCTGCCTCGGTCCACAGCCTTGCAGTGTTGGTGAAGTGCAACTGTTCCTCCCTCTCAAAGGACAATGTGAAGTCGTGAAACCCGAAGTAAGTGGCTCCCCCAGAGATCCCTTTCACACTTCCAGTTCTGAGACACGACACATACACACAGATTCTGGCCAAAACACTTGGGTCAACGAAAAGGGATGTGATTGTTGATGAACGAGAGGCACACATCTCCCTTCTCCATCCCGTGTTGCATCTTTATCATCTCTTAAAATCAGGTGAAAGAAGCTGTCATTGTGGCACTGGACATGAGTTCATCAATGAGGTTTCACAGTTTTTCGCCTGACGACCAGACTGCACCTCCTCTCTTGAACATCCCAACTGCTGAAGCCAACCAGAAGATTGAAAAGGTACAACAAAGCAATCCATTCCCCCGAACCACTCACATTCATCACAAGCTGTGTCAATCTGTCAATGGACATTACCTGCAGAAAATCTTCAAATCCAGGGGCATTTGCTCAAAAATAACTTTGGAAGTTTCTTGGTGAGGAACCCCTTCTTATGGACTCCAAAGGCTAACTTCTTTTTTTTTAAAATCAATCAGTTTCAGTCACAAATGGAAGTCAATCATGTCTGTCCAAGAAAACAAAACCCTGTTGTTGCGGAAGTTCCATGGTCCGAAGTTTCCATCATTGAGGAAGAAAGTAGCAGTTTCATCTTTTATTTTTGTTGATCCATGAATAGGTTCCTCATCCAGAATCCAGTCGGATCCCAACAATGCAAATATTCATCAAGAAAATGGCCAATGTACCAACTTTGGACACTTCTGGTGGTGAATATGTCACCCTTGACGTTCACCCCAGTTTCATCATTTCACAAGTAAATTGTCATCTCCCGCTCTCTTCGCGAATAACCCGGACCCACCCAGATTCACAGTTTGCTTTCATCCCGCCTTTGGCCTTCATTGCAACCGAACAGAGCGATATTGGAAGCACACTCCACTGGCCCACAGGATCTCATCAACATTGATCTTATCAGTCAAGCAGGTTTGAAAACGTTCCACCTGAGAGTGTGGAAGCAATGCACAGTTGGATCTCTGATTTCAGCATTGCCACTTGCGACAGTCACAAGTGGGCCCAGTGCCAGAGAGTGCATTATCATTTTTTCTGGGCGTGTTTTGAGCACAGACTCCACACTTGAAGCCTCTGGTGTTGTGGAAGGATCGACTGTTTACACTCCAGACAAAATTATTGATGCTCCACCGAGGTTTCACCTCACACACAAGAGTAGTCTCCCAAGCTTTATTCCCACATCTAAACTCTTTCCAGAACGATGCCTGAAGAGGAGTTTCATGCTCTCTGATTATGGCATCACAAACAAGGAAACTCTTCAAATGGAGGCTGGTGATGGAAGTGATTTCCATGAAGGAGAATCCGTTAATGTTACTGTAAATGTGGGAAAAGGAGAGCTCCCTGTTCAGTTCCACATTGATGCGGGATGTTCTGTGAGGACTCTCAAGTTAAAGACCTGGTTGAAAACCGGACTAGCACCAAGTGCATTTTCTCTGTGGAGGGATCTCGTGGAGTCCTCTGACGGTGTAAAAGTAAGCCTATCTTTTATCTTATTTGTTTGATAACTTTTATAAAGGTTGGGACCTGCCTTGAGTGCCGCAGTTTCGTGGGACAGCATTGCGTTTACAGCGAGGGCAATGCCCTGTCTCTCAAGGTTGATGCGTGTGGCGCAGGTCCAGATGGTTTAGATTGCAGAATGACTCGCTTAGACATTGTAAAGCAGTTGTTCAATGCGTTTATCAATCGCTCACTGGTAGTTACCACTGCTGTGTTTTTTCTGCTTTCTAAATTTACTTGAGGCTTACAACTATCCTGTTCAAATTGGCCTCGTACTTTTTTCTGATGAACCATCACTTGAATGTGATATTACTCCTCTTTTTGAGGAATTTAGAAGTCAAGTTGAATCTGCTGCAGCTACCGGTCTGTTTAATGTGGGTGGTGCCTTCTATTGTTACACACTTTTCTGCAGGCAATACCGCACTTTTCTCTGCAATCAATTTAGCAGCTTCCACCTTGAACACCTTTGCTGAAATACGGCCTAAGTGCACCAAACGCATATTATGTCTCACTGGTAACAGACTGTGGACTATCCATCCATCTCCTTAACGATAATTAGATGGAGAAGACACATGTTCAAAAGAATTGCCACACGAAATTGCCAATCTGTTGCAGACGAGCAATATCATTCTGGACTCCATCATGATTTGTGAAGGTGGCAAAAATCACGGTCTCCATGCCGTCTGCAAGGCAACAGGTCAATCAACCTTTTCTTTTTTCGCGAATTGAACATCAACACAGGAGGGTTGTCGTTCGTGCCCGAGTCACTGAAAGACACACTCAAGTTGGTTGAGTTGGAAACGCTCTTATTTTCTGAAATGAGGCATGTTAAGACTCATCGTCTACTATCACCAACAACTACCACAGGCCTCCAAGGGCAGACGTTCCATTGGTCAAATCTGAAGCCGGACTTGATTCATACAAAAACCTGCCCAAGGATGTTTGCAATGACAGATTCGTTCCGGTTTGATTTTCACTCCCGGCATCAACTTTCCAACTCTGCGATGCAGAAACATCAACTTCCCACCATGTTGTCCCAACCTTGTTCGACTATTGCGTCAACGCTGAGTCGCCAGGCCACAGAAACAACATCACCAGAACCCACAAGTCCCGAATCGGGGATTGTGAGGTCTCCCAACCAGGTCCGAAGAATTCTTTCGGAGTTGGCCGGAATTCAGAGGCATGCACATCCGGATTACCAGGTTTGATTTCATGCCTTTCAATCAGACTGTTTTCTGGCACTAATAACCGTAAACCCCCAGGTGTTCCCGTGTTTGGAGGATGTTGGATTTTGGAGAGTGATAATGAGGGGTCCATCTTCGAGCCCTTATTCTCGTGGTTGTTGGTTGTTGTATGCCTCGTTTCCTGTGGATTATCCTCTTTGCAGCCCCGAGGTTTGTCATATTATTATTGTGTATCTCTATCTCCTTTGGCCGATCAATTTCCCCTTTCCGCTCCGCTCCAGGTTCGATTCGTCACACCGATTGTTCATTGCAACATCAATCCGTATGGCCGTGTTTGCCACTCGATTTTTGGCCGCAACTGGACTTCGGACACAACAATGGCAATGGTATTTATTATCAATCCTCTCAAACTCGCACTCGTTCACTCTTTTTTCAGGTTCTTGATTGCGTTTATGGGTTGTTGTTGTTCCCTGAAACGCAAGACCCTCTGGATTCCACTTTGGCCCATCAATTCTTTGCTGATAAAACAGGTGATCCAATCCCTATCGTGAATTGGTTGCTCTAACACCGTTTATTACAGCCTATGAACACAGTATACAAAATCATATCTTTTCAGTTGCGGAAGCAAAAAGAAGCATGGAGGAGTGGGTCCGTGAAATCACCAAAGGTTTTTTTTGTTTTTCTCACTGGCCTTCCTCACACACAAATCAAGGAACGTGAACCCACGCAACAACTACAAACACTGTGAAAACAGGGACTCAGTATGTGTTGTGTAAGTGTCTACAAACTGTGAATAATGTGCATTGGAGCCAAAACAACTTCTTTTCAAGGGATTGTATGTCTGATTTTCGGGATCCCTTCCATCCGAAATTTGTACTATTGAGTTTATTCCTACACTTCATAATACAGCGAGAGCAGCCGCAAGGGTTAATGTGCACAACAAAAACAAATGTTCGAACACAAGATAATTCAATAATATAGGTTCTTAAATTGCATCAGCGGGTACAGTTTTCGCAAGGTCCTTGATGCTGTGACGGTTGGGCCCACCTCGCGTGGAACTGGTCACCACCGAATTGATGAAATTGGCTTTTAGTGGAACGGTAGTATCTGGGGCCTCCTCACTTGATTCTTGGAAATAACCACGAGGTACCCCCGGTAAACCGATGGCTGCCGCTGTTCCAGTATGGGGGTCCTTTGTTAAGTGGGATTGCCTTGATAATTATAGGTAGGTTAAGCCAACTGCAGTTGTAGATTGTGGGTCGGACACATGCAAGGCCGGGGTGGTGGGCACGGCCTCGCCAGTGCTGTTCGAGTCCTTGGTTGGCCACGAAAGGAAGGTATTTGGAATGGCAGTAAAAGACCACGTTGGTGTGTGTAATCCATACTACTCTATGGTTTTAAATATTACTATATATTATATTGCGAATTATAGATGGTTCTATGTGGTATGGAAATAGGGGGAAATATTAATGGAGACGCCAAATACTGTGGATATGTTGACTAATTAATTCCAATCACCTGCACAGTGGGTGATTGGGTCAGAAGCAGGAAAGGAGGGTTTGCATCCATTTCTCATCCAGTTGTGCGTGGCCTTGTCACAAATTGGGATGACATGGAGTTGGTGTGGAACTACACCTTCTTCGATGGTACCACCCTCTCCTAACTCCTTTTCCATTTTTCTCACTTGCCAAAGAGCTTCGTGTTGAGCCATCAGAGTGCAATATTTTCCTCACTGACACACCCCTTTGCCCCAAAGCAGACAGGGCCCGGACTGCAGAAACTATGTTTAATCAGATTGGCGTGGCTGCATTGTTCTTGGCATCTCAGCCTTCATGTGCCCTTCATAGCTGCACTGACCTTACAACCGGCCTAGTTATTGACATTGGTGCTGGTGTAACCACAGTGGTTCCATTCCACAATGGATCACCCATTACAAACGCAATCCAGAGGATTAACCTTGCAGGCTTTGACCTTGATGAGTTCATGAGGGACATGCTGGAGCAACGTGGTCACTCCTTCACTGACAAAGAGATGCCCCTGATTAGCACAATAAAAGAGTGCAACTGCTATGTGGCCCTTGACTTTGAGTCTGAGATGGCCAAGGGTGCTGAGGCACTCAAGAAGGACCATGAGCTCTATGATGGGCAGTCTCTCCACCTTGATACTGAGAGGATAAGGTGCCCTGAGGTTCTGTTCAGGCCCTCTCTGGCCCACATGGAGATACTTGGAATACAGGAGAGCTGCTTCACAGCCATATCTCAGTGTGACATTGGGCTGAGGAAGGAGTTGTTTGAGAACATGGTGCTTGTTGGGGGATCAACAAACTTCCCAGGGCTGGCTGAGAGGCTTCAGAGGGAAATGTCAGCACTGGCACCAACAACAGTCAATGCAAGGGTGACAACAAGGCCGAATCCAAGGAACTGCACCTGGTGGGGGGCATGTACCATGGCCTCGCAACCTGATTTGAAGTGGATAACAGAGGAAGAGTACAACGAATGTGGACCAGCTATTGTGCACACAAAGTGTTCAGTTTAAAAAAGTCAACAAAGGGGTCGCAGGACCCAAGTTGGGAGTCTACGAAATTTTGAATTAGTTCCAGGGAGGTGCCATGGCCAGCGACACCTCGATGACCTCGGGCGTCGACGACGCACCAACACTCGTGGTAGTGCACTACAATTGTTTCTGGTTATTCAACGGAACAAGGTCATTATTGTAAAAAAAAAAAAAACACCGTTTGGTGTTTGTTGTTTGTGCTTGTGTGTCTTTTTGCCACACCAACAAAGACTAACAGTAAAAACGCGAATCCAGGAGTACATCACTCAAGCAAGGAAAGGGCGGCAGGGGACCAACGGTTCGGGACCTCAGAAACGCGATACACGAGGACCTTGTCGATGCGTACGCGTCGGCGACGGCGGCGAGGCCCCTCCCTCCCAAGCACCCTCGCGTGTCCTCGTCCTCGTCCTCGTCGTCATCTTCGTCGTCGGCGACATCGTGGTGTGGTGTGGCCGCGACGGGCTCCTCGTTGTTGGATTGTGTTCGCGTTGAGAACTGTGACGTTGAGTTGGCACTTGTGGGTGGGGACGACGGTGGGGTGGTGGTTGTGGATGGGCCCCTGGCTGATGTCCACACCCTCGAGGAATGCGGCGTCGATGTGTCCAGATTGGCGCCGCCTGTGATTCCCGCTGATGCGGCGGCATCACCCTCCTCCTCGCCGCAAAAGCAACCACAAGTCAGTGCTTATGCATGGTTGTGCTGTGACAAAGTCAGAGACTGCTCTCCCAACCAAAATGTATCACCCCCCCTTTTACACTATGAACAAAGTCTCAACTGGTAACTAAACTCCGCACAGGTTACAGCGAGAAAGGATGTGATCAAAGTTGTTACCAAGTATTATATACCGGGTGCCACTTACAAGGTGCAAGCCCAAGAGCCGGAGGAGGTATCAGGGACAATTGATAGAACCAAGTTTGTTGGACAAACCCAACTGGAGACAATGTTTTACTTTGACATCAACCTGGACCTGTCCAAAGACACTGTCGAAACATTCAAGAAGGAGATCGAGCGGGCAACTGGAATTCCGGTTCCAATGCAAACCATATTTTGCAATAAAGAGGCACTCAGTCAGGGCAACTTGTCAGAGTTGGGAATCATCAGCAATTCACAGGTGTGTGTGTGTGTTATTCTCCATGATGAGTTTTTCTATCCCTCTAAATGTTTCAAGGTCAATTTGTCAGTGGACGAAGGCAACCTCCACAGGTTTGGTCATTGCAGTGCGTACCAACCATTCCAGTCAACACAAACGCTTCCCGGAATGGCACAATTCCTTTCCTGCCTTTACACAATTTCCAGCCACTTCTCTTCTCGACTGTCTGACTTTTCTTCTTGGTCCCTTGCATGCAACGACGTATGTTCACATCGGCATCCTTTTTTTTTTCTCCCCACATCTCATTTGTCAACCACAGGCCCTGTTGTTCCCTCCGGCGTGGATTGGATTGCATATCCTTGCAGATCAGGGTTCGATTTCGTCCACACTGAAGAGCGCAATCAGTTGTTATTTTTGGGAAATATTCCGCCAGATTGTTCCCAAGGATCTGGAACATGGGTCAGACAACAAACTGTTTGAGCATGTGTGCATGCCATTTCCCACTCGTCGTCTCTCCTGACCTCTTTTTTCCAAGTCAATCACTTGTTTTGGGATTCTTCTCCAAGGAACTTCACCAAACACATTGTCCCCATTTGTGAAAGAATCACTTGTTTGCTCCAAGTCCTTTGAGCGTGTTTTCGATCCTGTTGTGTCCACGGTGTGTTTGTTCCCCTCTCCCTCATTTCCCTTTTTTTTTGTTCAACCAACA
>JAHLWZ010000457.1:6630-25388 GCA_020536535.1 Pelomyxa schiedti | reverse complement strand
AAATGAAAAAGCTAGCCTTTTGAGGTACGTCCTGGAGGAGGACACTGCAGAGTGATAGGACCTAATCGAGCACAAATATAATTTATATCAGGTGATACAGTGGTGCCTTGGGCGGCAATATTTGCAACTGTTTTTCCAACAGTTTTCGTAGAGGATTTTACAGCAGGGTGGGCAATGGCCTGCGCAATTACCTTCTCAACTTTGTTGTGCCCACCAGTTGGACGATGTTCAGGCAGCATTAATACAATCTCTTTGATCTAGGTTTAAACATGAGATAACGGTGAAATAACAAACAAGCAAACCTGTAGTCGACACTTAAGAGTCCTTTTCTTTGGTTGTTTTGTTTTTGTGACTGTGGAGGGAGGAAGGGTTGGAGAAGAAATTCCACTACTCACAGTAGGTGAAGAAGTTACATTTGGCGGTGTTGTTGGTAGGGTTGGTGTAGTTGTAGGTGAGGTTGGTGCAAGAGATTTATTCTTTTTGGGAAGGGAAGGTAGTTTTGCAGTAAAAAACTCCAACACGATCATTATGCTAGAAATATCGAAGACAACTCGCAGTGGCTGAACTTCGCACAAGATTTCATCATTATTGACTACTACAAGTATCCCTTTGGGTGTCCAGTCAGGGGTGGCACGGGAAACAAACCTGCAGAAGGAAAAAATTGTCAAATCTTTGAAGCTCGATTCTAAAATCAAGTACGTAAAATCAAAGACTGGTAACGTGGAGGTAGGGTCAGTTGGTCCAAAGAGGGGACCAACCCAAAGGGCAGTTTCTGTTGCACCAGTAGTGGGGTGCTTCTGGAGGCTAATTGTCAATGTAGAGAGGGTTGTGCGAAATAATGTTTGCATCATCATCAGTTGCTTTTCTGCAACTCTAGGAGGTTTTGTTTCAGAAATTTATTGATCAAGGAAAAAACGCACTCTGCTTCCCTCTCGGGTGGTGAGGGTGCAGGAAATCTCTCAGTGGTTGAGGAAACACTCAAACCCCCAAGCACAATGGCAATATCGCCCCATAAGACAGAAAATTCGGACAAGGAAAAATTGAAACGATAAATGGGAACTTGACTCTCTGGCTGAATAGAGAAGAATGAGCCTGCAATTATGAGAGGAAGTGCACAGACCTCCGTGATAGCAGCCGCAGAATCAGATTTTTCTTCTTCCTCCATCAACTCGGACTAAAGAGAGTAAAAAAAAGGAGGGTCCCTTCTTGTACCTCCATAGCATCGAGGGAATCATCAAGGTCCCCATCTGGAAGCCTGCACAACGTTAGATACTAATGAGAGTCATGCTGTGTGGTGTGCTGGAGAGATTGAAAAGAGTGTACAAACTCATCAGCTGTGTCCATCACAGTCGGCGGAGGTGTTGGCGGCTTTGCGCTATCTGTGAGAGGTCAAGATAGGTAGGAAAACTATCTGTAGGGTAAAGCACCTGTCTTGGGAACTTCGCGCTTGAAGGTGGATAATAGACTTTCGATATAAGAAATTGTGGATCCCCAAGAATCCAGAGTCCAGGTTAGACATAGCTTTGAGATGTTTGTATCAATGTGTAAATCGATAATTTTCTTGTTAAGGGCAGAACGTTGTAATGTGACCTGGACAGTGTCAGAGAAATGATTGATGTGAATAACTTGATACATTTATGGCAATAGGAGGTGTACGGAGCAGTTGAACCGGAGGAGAGTTTGGTGGCTGTAATGAAACAGTGATCTTGTTTTTTTTGTAAGTACACAGCAACTACAATAAGGGCTTTACTGGATTTATTCTTGCTTGTTTATATAAAGTAACTGCTGCTTTTCCTCGATTCAATTCATTCATTAGGGACAGTGAGTCAATAACCTTGGGGTATCAGAAGATATCTTTACAAGGAATGTTACCTCCCATCTGCCATTGGTGGAAGAAACTGAAAAACCTTCCAAGTCAAGGATAAATGTAGTTGTTGGGTGGTGAGTAACAGAGGGTGAGGGTGGTCCTGCAAGGAGAGTAGCGGCAACGTGAACACCAACAACCTAAAGGGGTGTAAGTGAAAGCAGTCCTAAAGAAATACAAGCCACTACACACAGAAATTTGAAGATTCTCGATGATGGAATCAACAAATGAGTGTTTTTTATCTTTCTTTTTTTTTGGGTCTGGTTCTTCAGATTTTGGCTCTTTATTCCTTCAATCAAGGTAAAAGGGGGAAGGGAAGGAAAAAGCACACTTCTTGAAAAGTTTTTGAAGAGCAGGAATTTCAGGAAGTGGGGTAACTTCCACTGCCTCACAAATAATACATCTTACATCACTCAAGGAAACTTGGACAGGCTCACTTTTCAAGTGCCTCCAGGGAATCTATGAAATAAGGTCATGCTTGTCCAATACGGCTGCCACAAGACTGCACCTTAATTCTTAGACCCCCACAAGAAACACTTTTAATCTCCAAGTGTGGTGGAATTGGTTTCAGCAGTACTTGTAGCACTTTCTCATTCAGTTCTAATACCACCATCAACCAAACGAGGAAGTCATGACACAGGGGAGAAAAAAAAAAAAAAACAGAACAAAAATGCAAACCTATGTTCCTCATTGTAATTTCACCCTTAAATACTTGTGTTGACAGTTGTCTGTCACTGAAATTCTTGAGGAAGACCCTCATGTACTTCCTCAATGCCAATGTTATCAATGACGCCATTTTTCAGCCCAAATTTGTTGGATTTTTCGAGTCTGCAGCCTGCTCCTGGTCACCCGTCGTCGGGTGACAGTCCCACAATCAACGAACAACACCAGGAAAAAAAGTGCAACAAAGGTGGGGCTGAAAGGGCAGGAAAAAAAGCCATCGAACTTCCATGGTTCCAGATGAATTTCGTTTGGATTTTGAAACAGCTCAGATTGAGCAAAACCCTTCAAGTGTTGTGCTCTGTGAAAGTGGAATGAGCCCCCAGTAATGGTGTTCTTACATTTGAGGTTGTTGTGGTTGTGGTTGTGGTTGTTGCAGTTTTGATGGTTGGTGTTGCAGAGGTGGTTGTTGGGTCTGTGTTTATGGACATTTGACTTGTGGGATGGGTGTGGTGTGATGGAGATGAAGGTGAGGGTGATAGGACATTATTTTCCCAGTTGGAGATAAATCTCAGGCAGTAAGGCTCGGGTGGAACAACACTAATTCCATCCTGTATTGATTTTGTTTGGGGTTGGTTTTTAAAATAAAATAACAGAAGGAAGGAAGGAGTCAGAGAGTATTTTTACTCACCTTATTTTGCCGTGTGCAGTACACTTTCCAAAACCGCTCCAACTTTTTATTATGGTCATACTTCTGAAGGATATCTATTACACTGAGTTTATTGGTCAGTTTTGTCTGATAGGACTAGAACTTGTTTACCCAATATGGTACAGAACACTGCGGTCTTCAGACCAAAAGGAAGTCCTTGTCAATTCATGTTCAAATCCAGCTTCAACAAGGCGTTCAGGAGTGTAATGCGTCGTCTTATGTTGGGTGGGTACCTCAGCCTTCTTTTCCGGAGCCGGGGTATTAAGGAAATTGCTTAGAAGCTTGAAACTTCTAATGCTGCCCTGCTTGGGCACAGGAAACGCTGAGTAGTCACCTATAATCTAGAGGGTTAACTGTATGCTACTGCACTGATACTACTTTTGTTTGTAAAATGGAAGCCAAGTAAAATCGAATAATCCATTATTCCAAGTGAACACAAAAACTAAACATTTTCAAAAATGAGTTAAAGAGAGTGGGAAGAAAACTTGAGCATCAAGTCGAATTTGGTGAGTAATTTTGGTGGCAAGTTGACTGGGTAGTGCAATCTTCCGTTTTAAATCCCCATCCATGCCAAGAACGGCAGTGGGATTGTCATCATGTCTTTTTCCCACTTTTCGGTGTATCCATGAGCCCTAAGTTCGATCAGAAGTTGACAAGACAAGAGTAAAACCAACTTTTAGATCATATCTTTCATGTGGCTGATAGCTTCCAGAAAACATGTTGTTCATGATTATTGCATAAGTTTGAAGATGACCGATAAAGTGTATGCAGTAAAGTCCATAGAATCGGACGAGCAGAGAATCTGGATTTGCTTGAAGGTACTGCAAGTAAGAGGAACAGTAAGACTTGAGAAGGTTCCAAAAAAAAAAGGGATAAACGACCTTAAAATAGTTACCCAGAATTTTGTGTAATAGATGGGCTTCTGCATAAGGTATTGTTTTGATAATAAATTGTTTGTCTGGCGAAAAAACGAAAAAACTGCCACTCCGACCCTCTGAGAACTTCTCATTCTTGTTGAGTTGTGTTAGGAGAACAATGGGATCCAGAGATGTCTGTTGTACTTGCAAGTAAGGCTTTTGGTGGAAGGAACTAAGGATTATTACTATGTACTGATCCTGCACCCTGTCCAACATTCTTATTTGGTAAAATACATCGGTGCTATACTCGAAGAACATGCCTTCGTACATTTCTCCTGCCCCTTTGAAAAAAATTTGTTACACTATGAAGACATGGTGCAAGTATACCCATTTCCCTTGTTGAGAGCTGTGTTGATGTAGTTCTAAAAAGGGGATTGGAGACGAACTGTGGCTTCATTAGTGAAGGATCCCCAATGGAACGGGAGCGAGAGATATGGCTCTAAAAAAACAAAAAATTCAGTTCTATGGAAAAAATGCCTACGTCTACTTTCTGTATGCCAGTAAGTAAGACACGTAAAACTTCACGTCTAAGAGCAGCATCAATGCGTTGGTAGTCATCAATTTCCTCAATCAATTTGTCTTTGGTCTTTCCACAACTGGTTTGGAAGGGTGGATATCATTGGAACACACGACCCGAGCCTTACCTTATAATTATGTGGACAAAGTGTTTGAAGTGTCTTCTAAATGTCGGAGATGACATCCACACCATTGAGTTCCCAAATCCCTTTCATTAAATCAGCAGGTACAATCTTGGAAAAATCATACCTGAAGGGCAATACCCATCTGAGACAGAAACAAAGCGCCAGGCTAAACTTGTTTAGTGTCATCATCTAGGAGAGGATATGCTAGGAGTAAAGCTTAAAATTGGGTTACCAGATACGAGCCTGTGAAGAAATAAATGTAGCTGTGTATTGTAGGTACAATCCAGCACACAATAAAAACACTTACATAGAACAGCATACTTCTTATAACTGGAATAATTAGAAAGAAATACAATGCTTACATGCGCACTGCTTTTCCTAGCATCCATGGTGATAGCCCCGACTTCAGAAATCCTCGTTAATGCAACAACAATTGTGGCAGCTGCCAGTACAAGATAAACTAGTGTGAACATGTAAAACCATCCCTCAAACACCTTAATTCAGCAACAAAAGATGATATGCGATGTTAATGCGTTATAAATTCTTTATTTGAGAAACAAACCCCAGCCTTAATCCAGCACCTGATTTTTGTTAGTTTGGTGGGGTGAGATGCAGGTATCAATGGCAGAGTGGTGAAAATACATACACTCCTTCATCAGTGCTTCCAATTTGATCCATGGCTAAAATGGCAATAGTTGTAGATAGGGCTATAGACCAGACTGATAAGTGATACCACTTATGGTATTGTTCTCCATGTGCGAAAGGACTTCGCATCATCAACAAAAGATTGACAGAAATCACTGCATTCCAACTGACACTTCCCATTCCAAAGAATTGTATCCACATCCCCTTTGAAACGTGAGCTAGATACACCGACAGTCCATACAAACTTGGAAGGTGCATCCAGAGTGTGATTGCGGTGCTTGCCCTGGTGTTGTACTGAGTCCACTGGCAGCGAATTGTGAACTGAAACATAAATCACACAACACTAGAAAGAACACCAGCTTTGTAGACGGATGTGCCCTCAGTTCCTTCACCAACAAAAATGACAATATTGATACAGAGGAGCCACACATGCTCAACAAAGCCAACGAACCAATGAACCTGTACCACACCTATAAATGCCAACAACATCAAAAACGAGGGAGTGAGAAACAACCAGTGGCAGCCAATTAATATTGGATAGCATTTTCATAAAGGAAAAGAGGAAGGGAAATCTCTTCATACTTGAGCCAAGTAAGTGAGTAAAAAAGAGCTGCTGGCACTGCAAGACGAAGGGAGCGTGTCATTTGAAGCTATTTGCTCCGACACGGAGTTGATGCTCGAATCCGAATCCATGGTGGCCGAAATTGCATTGGCTACTGCGCCAACGCAAACGCACACCACAATCACCCGAGACGGTGGAACCCACCACCCAATCAACTGGGACATGTAACAAATAGCCGAAAGAATTTCCCGAGATTCGCTAACTTCCATCAGAATGCACAAGACTGTGACACTGTTGTTCTCCTGAAGTGCCGTCGCCGGACGGGAGTGGGTGCAACACGCAACACTTGGCAGCCAAGTACTGACAATGTGTGCTGGGGTGAATCTGGGAAAAGGGTGTTCCTGGAACGGCCCCATTTCTCGATCGATGCCGAGTGGGGCAGTGAAATCACAAACAGCGAAATGGCAGCTGCAACAACCACGGCTACGCCCACGAGCGTAACAACATCGACGACTACAACGTCTGTGCAGAGCGGAGAAGATCTGGCTGCGGAAGTGGTGAGGTTGCGTGCCGAATTGGCTGCAGCCAACAATGCGCTTTGTTTGCAGAGGAAGGATGCCCTCAGTGTTGTTAATTTGATCCTCAACACCTTTCCGGTTTTTTTTTTTTTTTTTGTTTTGGTTGTGTTTTTGGAATAACTGCATTCAGGCACGAACGCATTCTCCTTTTCAAAGTGGAAGAATTGCTCTCAAACAATGGTACCTTTTTTGTTTTGAAGATTGTTTCTTACTTTTTACCTCATAAGTACTGCAAAAACAAATTTTCAGGAGTTCTGTTTTCATCCTCCGTTCCCAGCAGATGCACCTCTTCCCACTGTAGCTATATGGGTTCTCAGGGGATCACCCTCACCCACTGTATCAGCACTCCCGGTTTCTGCATCTACCACACTTCTACTATCACCCATTGCAGAGAAATTTCCACCTTCACGTTATGAAGTTACTCGCACAACACTACGTTTGAAGTTGAGACCAAATGTATGTATCAAAGTGTTTCAAGGTTTTGGTGCCCACATTTTCTCAGGATGGAGCAGCAACAGTGTACTGGTTTGCATATGTGAAGCCCTTCTCAAGACCAGCCTTTGACCTCCTTATCAGCAAAATAATGGCTGCTCCCCCATCTGACAGTGACTCCACACCTACAAACAGGGAGTTACAAGCTGACATTAATGCTGCTTTGTCACGGGGAGAGCTGTCACTTAATGAAGCTGATTCTGGTGGTCAGACAATGCTGCATGCTGCAAGGTATTGTAATCTACAGCTTTTCTTTTTTTTCAAGCGTCTAAGTTATGCTGGCAATATTTTCCTTGTGAAATGGCTCGTTTCTCATGGTTCCAACTTGAACAGGCCAGATAACGTGGGCAGTACACCACTCCTTGTCTCTATCTTTTGTGGGCAATTATCTGTATGATTACACTAGTCTGCCTTTGATTTATTTTTTTTTTCCATCTTCAATTCCCAGGTGGCGAATTATTTACTTTCTTGTGGAGCTGATGCCTCTGCCATCCAAACAGATACTGGAAACTCTGCAATTTATCTGATCTGCAGGATAAAAGACATTATGGATGAAGAGCTTTACAAATGCGTCTTCAGGCAACTTGTGATGGGAAATGAAGACTCAGCTGCGGAGTGCAATTTTTCTGGTCCATTTAGTGCACTTACCTGACAACTTGGTAATACCTCCTAGGGTTTTATCCCCTCACTACGGCAATACTGGCAAAAAATACTGTTGCTGTTAAGGAACTTCTTTCTCTTCATTCTGTACAAGTTGCACTTAATTCCATCAATCTGAAAGGCACAGGCATCCTCATATGGGCTATGAGCAATGGTTGCAGTAGTGAGATTGCTGGAGCTTTATTAAAAGCTGGAGCTGACCCCAATGTAGTACCTCTATTATCGATTTCCATAGTTAGAATGCACAGGTACCAGGACCCGATGGCCAATCTGTTCTTGAGCTGGCTGCAACACTGAAGTATCCACCTTCCATATTAGATGCACTCTCTATTGTACAGCACTTTTTCCTCTCTCTCTCTCCAATAATGTTGAATATAGCATATACTTCGCATACCTGTTGAAGTTGTCGTATACATTTTGAGTCTGCTACCACCACCAGACCTATTTCGTATACAGCGCGTATGTAAGAATTTGTGCCACATTGCCAGAACTGTGATTGCCTCTGATGAATACTGGTTGACCAACAAACTTGTGAAAGTGTGTTTTGTTATCCAAAAACAATTTCTAATTAAAATCAGTCCCAATTTTTATCGTGCAAAGCAATGGAGTATCGTGTGCTGAATATTAAAAAAGAAATCGAAGTCGCTCGTGCTGTACCCCCTGTACCCATCAGTAACAGCTCGGCTAACTACCACAAACTATTCAAAGTGCTCATCCTCCGTTAATATCTCCACCATTCTTAGCTATTCTTCAGTTAGTTCTTGTTGGAGATTCAGGAGTGGGAAAGTCCAGCCTTCTTTTAAGGTGACTTTATTACTTGAGTGTAGATTTCGCAACCAATTCAACAGATTCGCTGATGACATGTTCACGGATGCGTACATTAGTACTATTGGAGTCGATTTCAAGGTATAGTCTCCTTTGGAATCTTGTCTAATATCCTTTGTCTATAGATCAAGTTTGTCCCCTACCTACTGTGTTATTACTAAGCTTTTTAATTATGCAGAACCATCGAGATGTATGGGGAGGTAGTTTTCCTCAAGTCAATGAGCTGAATAACGTCAAATTAGAGAATAAAACTCCAAATTTGGGATACAGCAGATGAGAGGTAGACCTTTCCTTCTTAAATAAAAGAGCTCGTCTCTAATTGTGAAAAGGTCTCGATGCTACCACTCTCCGACCTATTTCCGGGCGGCCCATGGAATTCTCGTAGTTTATGCTGTTACGAACCAAGACAGTTTTGATAATATCAAGCTATGGGAGCATGTCAGCAACTCACACCCTCAATCACACCTTTAATTCTTCAGGAAATCGAACGGTATGGGCGGGAAGACGGGAATGTGCTTTATGTAGGAACAAAGACCGACCTCACAGCAGAAAGGGTGGTCACTTATGAAGTGGTATTTTATTGTTTATTTATTACTACCGCAAACACAATGACATTTACAAACACACAGGCATCAGCCGCTTTAAATCGCGTGGAGGAGAACAAGAAGCCATTTGGCAAGCGTGATTACATTGAGGTGAGTTCCAAGACTGGTGCAAATGTGGACCTGGTATTTTACAGGATTGCCCAAACAGCATGGCTTAGAGAAAAGGCACTAGGCGAGCCACCCAAAGGGCCTGCGACAGCCCCCCCTGCCAACAACTGTTCGGTCATGTGATCAAAACGAGTGGAGTTATTTGTTTGGAATTGAATAAGACTATGTTCTATTGGTGTTATGTTACATTTGTGCATGATCCTGTGAAGGAGTGGTGTTTAGTGGACAAATTGCCATTCTTTGAATGACAAAGCACCGGGAAAGCGTGTTAAGTTGTGGCCTCAAAGGAGCGCCTTCAGTGTAATTAAGTGAAGGTTCATGAGTAGCCTTGCAACAGACACTATCTGCTTGCGACTATTAACTCCTGCTGCCAGGTCATCAGCTGCATCAAACAGTGTTAGTAAACAGGAGCACAGACTAGGGGTTTCTCACCAAAGAGGTTGACAATTTTGATGTGCAGCTCAGAGTGCAAGGCGTCCAACAGCTGAGCCCAGTTTGATACCGCGTGAAAGAGGTGCGAGCAGCGCCTCACTGGAGTTATCTTGGCGCATGGATACATATACCGAAGTGCATCTGATAGGTCACAGCCATTTTCCAGTGTCTCTGTCGTGGAGTCGATAGAGAATAACTGCAACCAATGTGATATGATCCTTTTCCTCCATTAGCTTTTCATGTAAAGTGTTTGTAAAGTACCTGGCACACGTTCCCCAATCAGTGGTGCAATCGCTCCGTGCAAGGTCTCTGAAGAGTCCTGTCACGAGTTGTAGTTGAGAAGAGACCTCCTCCGGAACGATGTTTGGTAGAAGAACCCCAACAGAAGGAGCACGAGGGGTAATTGGTGTTATAAGAGGTTTTTGTGTTACAGAGGGAGGAGATGGCTTTGTTGAGCTAGTGGCAGATGAAGTTGTAGTGTTAGATGTTGTTGATGTAGTTAAAATTGTAGGTGTTGAGGTTGATGGGGAAACTACAGAAAGAGGAGAAGTTGTAGCCACTTTGGATGGCATATCCCCTGGGGGTCGAATCCAGGAGTGTGGGGAAAGCTTTTTAGGTGAAGGTGGGTGTGAGGGGATTAAGGCTGGTTCGGGAGTAGTTTCATGAACCAGAGGTGACACAGCCCGAGGAATTACTTCAAGAGGAGGGGAAGGTGAGGATACTCTTGCCAGTTGGCAAATATTTTTATTTGCCTTCTCTCGCCACAGAGCACAACAATCAGGAGGAGGTTCCTGGTTTCATTGTGACATCAAGTATACAAAATAGTTTGAGAACCTGAAGACGAGTTAATATCAATACACCATCTCAAATGTGAAGAAAATACCAGGGAGTCACTATCTGAAGACCAGGATGTTGTCTAGAGATATTAATATCTTCCGGAATGAGTGAGGGTGTTGGATTGACATACACTTTTCCAATCGTCAAAGGGACCAGGAGTTATCTTTGGAAAATTGGAAAATGAATAATAATCTGGGAGGAGGGTTACTGGAATTTGTTCGAATACAACAGTACGACTCATTGGATACTGAGCTGAGAAGAGAAAGACATACGGAGTGAATCCTTCAACCACACATAATTGGAATTACCTTCAATTCTCTTCAGGACTTCAGCAGATGAAAATCTTTTGGAAGTATCAAAAGTTAACATTCCTTGGAGTACTGTCTTCCAAAAGTTCGAGAGTTTTGGCTGTGACTGAACTTTTTTCATTAAGAAGGCTTCATTGTCAAACCCACTTGAAACGGTTGAGGGATTTGAAAAATAAAAAAAGTGAGCATACAGTTTAATACAAGAGAAGTCGTGGCCTGGAAAATCTAGGCTTAGGGATACTTTTGACAACAAAGAAATTACCAGTCAAAACTGCAATAAAGACAATGGCAAGACTAAATACATCTGCTAAAGGTCCACTATACGGTCCTCGATATATCTCAGGGCTGAATGTGACTGAATAAGAAAGGTTACAAACCAACAAAAACAAACGGCTTATATCCTTCAGTGCCAACATTGGAGTCCATCACACCACTTTTAGAGAACTTAGCAAGCCCTAGATCACATATTTTAGGTACTCCTTCCCTTGTTACAACAATATCTAGCGATGGTTTAGTGTGTATCCTCATCTGATCACCTACTCTGAAGTTTTATATCTCTGTGGGATATATCACGGCTGTGCAAGGCAACAAGGCCACTTGTGATAGCTTTGAGGAGTGCAGGTTTACTGTACTCAGGAAGATATGGCCCTTTTTTCAGAATTGTTTCGAGGTTGCCCAGAGCACAATGTTCAGTCACAATGGCAAGCTGCACTAACCCATTGAGTGGTTTTGTGCATCAACTTCATCAATACCCTTCGTTTTGTTGGGTCAATCAAGGGAATTTCCAGTGTAGCCAGAGGAGGTAGGAGGTTTGGGTGCCCAATATCCAACTTCTTCATCAGTATAAATTCGTCCTCATCAGCTGGGACTAGTTTATCCTACTCGAGAACCAAAGTCAGAAAGTCAGGGCATTGAAAAGGTGGGTAATGAACTGGCTTTCTGGATCGTTTAATCAACTTCACAGCGACGTTCTCCACAACTGATCCGTTCCTCCTGCGCATTAAAAATACAGTGCCAAATCCACCCTCCCCTACACAAGCACCGCGTGTCATATAAAATAAATGCACAAATGAAAAATAATGCGCACCCAACAAAGTGTCATTAACGCTATCCGGATGCTGATAACTCCATCCCTCGTGCACAAACGGTAAAAAAGCATGCCCAACTCGCGTGTGCGTCATTTGACCGCTGCCTGTGGGTGCAGATCTTGTTGCTCTTTGTTCCGTGTGGTTCTTAGTTTATTGTTCGCCGAAACTGAAAACGCCGAAATCTCGCTGAGCGAATTCGACGATGGTCGAGCCTGATGAGTTGTTGCGGTCGGTGAGGCTCCGCGATCTTGTTGACAGATTCGACCACTTGCGGGCCACACTGCCCCCTGGTCCTAATCGTTCTATGAAGTGCGACCAAGTTGCCTCGGATAGTATGCTCTTGCTTGCTGTTCTTTCGTCTCCGTCCCTTTTTTTTTTACACATAGGCACAATTACCCTGCTCTACTACTGCCATTTCTTTTCCCTCACGGTGACTATCATTAACCTTCAAAAAATACTCGCAGTCGAAGAGATGTTTACTACAACGGTGGACAAGAACTCCACGTGGTGCGTACTCTTTCATCAAGTTTTGGATTCTCTGTTGCCAGCCCCTGGATCTTCATCTTCACCCACATGCCCAGTTGACTCTGCCGCTGCGACTTCTGTTGTTGGATCCTGTAGTGTTGGGCCTCCTACGTCTTCTTGTTCTTCTTCGGGCGCGAGCAGGACCCCAAC
Organism: Pelomyxa schiedti; assembly: GCA_020536535.1. NCBI lineage: Eukaryota > Evosea > Pelobiontida > Pelomyxidae > Pelomyxa > Pelomyxa schiedti. Next base: position 12,782 of record JAHLWZ010000457.1, on the reverse strand, counting down.
TAGCGGAGAAACTTTGGTGGCACTGATATTTATACTACACTCTCTCACAGGTGGAGAGCTTTTGGTCCACTCTGCTCCTCGCCTGAGGAGAGTGATAGAAGCAGCACAGCAGCCGCCTTTGTATGTTCAGAATGTTGCTCGTTCCTGCTTGGCGGGCTTTGTTTGCACTGATAGAATGACATATGACCAGTGGGTTCTCCTTCCTTTTTATTTTTCCCTTTAATAGAATTTGGATAAGATGGGTTTTAATGCAGGGCCTATGTGACATTATGAAGAGAATGCCTCCTGATAATGACAGTTTCAAGCGATCTACATGGTGCAAAGAATTCCTGCCGACGATAACTACAAGAGTTCATGGACCAACACTTGGACAGGCACCCACCCTCTGACTCATCAACGTTACAAAAACAAAGCTACTCAGGTGATAGGCTGTCTTCTTGGGCAATGCGTTGGAGATGCTTTGGTTGTGTACATCCCAACCACATAGCTTTACTCACTTCATCTCAATAGGGATTTGTTGTAGAAGGGGCAAATAAAAAATGTGCAGAAAAGTATGTTGCAGATTTCGTGTCTACACCCAAGTGCCCTCCTGCTGCTCGAGGGGGTCTCCCGTTCGGCCAGTACACGGATGATAGCCAGGTCTGGCGCACAATCTTCGTAGCCCGTCTAATTGTTTTAGCTCACGAGAGAGCTCATAATAAGTTTGTGTGAGAACACAGGGGCTTTCAACCCCCAAGATTATGCAAATAGTAGATATCATTGTAACAATACCATTTCCGATTCACTCAAATAAATTAGAAATTGGAGACATGTTCATCCCACCTTCATACAAAATAGTTGGATTTGGCCCCACAACAGAGCAAGCAGCAACTAACATCCGTTGTGGTGTGCCATGGCACACCGCGGGAATAGTTTCATCCACTGGGAATGGCAGTGCTATGCGGGCGGCTCCAATTGGGCTATTTTTCCATAAGAATCAAGAAGCTCTCAGAAGTGCATCAAACCAACAGGTACTCCTTAACTTCGTTTTTAACGCCAATTCATATCAATGCCAGAGTAGAATCACGCACAGCAGCAGCGTTTGTATTGCCGCTGCCACGGCAATTTCTTCTGCTACTCGCTTAGCAATCGTACCAGGTGCTATAGATATCCACTATTTCTTACGGAGTGTGGCACACGACGTGATGCAAGTAGGCTGAAGATTAGTTTTTAATTTAATTGAGTTACACAAGGCCGACATTTTAGTGGCGAAGGCAGTTCTTCAACTGGAACCCATCTTGCGATTAACCAGTGCCACAGCACTGAGTAAAATAGTTCAGCTTGGAAAGGACTGTGGGGATCCACTCTGGGACGATGGTGCAATTATATCACCAGGAGCCGTTGGTATGCCACGGCCATATCCGACCTACCCCTACCTGACCTAACACTTTAGAATCCATGCTGTGGTCTCTCTACAGCTTCCTTACCAATCCCACCGATTATGTCAAGTGCATGGCTACAGCCATTCTTGGTGGTGGAGACACCGACACAACCGCGGCCATGGCAGGGGCACTCAGTGGTGCCCACCTTGGCTACGAAGCTATACCCAGCACCTGGTCATCCACGCTAACAGACAGGGGCACCTGGGGATACGACCAACTAGTAGCCCTAGCCACCAGAGCACACACCATAATATCATCCCTCTAGCTACCGGGAATAGCGCTATTTACAAGAATAAACACTCCTTCAAATTGGGCTTCGGGCTTCGCAATGAAGCGACATCAAGTGCCAACGCTGCACCTGAGCACGGAGCCCGTGTACGAGACCGACGAGGATCCTCGTTACCCCGAGGCGGCACAACAAGGAGTCGTGCAGCAAGGGAGCAGCAACGGCGGCGAGGCCACGGGGGCGGAGGCAGAGGCGGAGGCGGGGCTCGCCCTTGGCCGAGACTCCGATGTGGGGGGCGACCAGGGGGACGGAGCAGCAAGCCAGCACGAGCACAGGCGGCAGCAGCCAGAGCACGAGCGGCGCCACCGCCGCAGGCGCGAGCACCGCACTCTGCGGCACCACCAGTCCCTGCGGCGCGAGGAAGGCCCTGGCGGCGACGGTGGTTGCGGCTGCGGGGAGGCCGCTGGCGGTGGGGCAGAAGGCCGGGAAGAAGCAGACGGGGGGGACGAAGGAGTGGCAGTCGGACAAAAGAGAACTATGGGACCCATTACGGAGGGGCCAGGGGAGGGCCGGGACCGGGGGGAGCCGCCGAAATCGAAATTAGGGAGCCAAGGTAGTGTGGTGCTTACTTACTGCCTGTGTGATATTATGGGAGACCATTTCGCCAATATGCGCTTACGGTTATTTTTTTCTTTTTGTTGATGGAGCTGCTTTCCTTTATGTGTTATTTTTGTGGTTATTTAATGTCATTGAAAAGAATTGAATGAGATGGAGCTGGTGCACACGATTCCAAATAAGAAACGCAGGGTGTCTATACAGCAATTTGTGCAATCACCACAACCATCAACTCCCATAAGAGCAACTCCAAAGAAGGTTACTAGTGCCATGGCAAATTCTCCTCGTATGTACACTTTGATTTGATAGTACATTAATTGCATTGTACAGTCCGATTTCAGGTAACTCCCAGTAAAGTAGCATCTCCAAGAACTCCCAAACTCCGGATTCAAGGAACTCCTATTAAAATATCTTCTCCAAGAACCCCTATAACAAGGTTTGCGCATAGAAACCCCTTAAAATTTACCTTGGGCACAGGCGCCATCTTATTTTTTCGCCTTTACCACACCAAGAAGAAGCTCCTAAAAAGAAGCAAATGGTTAGAATTTTATTTTGACTTTATTTTATTGATTTTACTTTTTTAGGATGATCGCGTCTTTGCCGTTGATGAACTTGTTGTGACTGAGCAGAACTATGTTAATGCATTACAGACCGCACTTGAGGTTGTTCATCTTACACCTCTGTAACCCTTTTAACTTTTCAACAGACTTTTCTCAGACCAATGCTAGAAGACAAAACCGTCCCCAAGGGTCTCAGCTCTCATTTGGTCAATTCAATTCAAGCAATCCACACTTTGCATCAAGAAGTTTTATCAGCGGTGTGTGACCCACCAGACATTGGCACTCAAATTCACTTACGATAACACCTTCACAGTTTGTACGGTACAAGCAAAATCGCACTGCGTATGATTGTGGGAAAGTAGAATCAGTGCATAACACCATGAAAGACATTGTTGAGTTTATGGTACAAAACAACTGGGAGTTTTCCTATTTACTATGCTCTACAGATGCCATCTATAACCCAACTTCATGGTGACTACTGTCAGAAGTATGATCAGACTCTGAACCAATTAAAGGATCTCCGAGAATCAAATATGAAATTTGCCTCATGGCTAAAAGTATACTCTCCCATCTCGTAAAAAGCATTTTTACCATAGAAAAGGAGAAAGGTGCTTCTGAATTGTTTTCTGTTTTGATCATGCCAATTCAACGCATAACTGTATCATCCACTTTTCATTAACTGAAACATAACAAACACCAACTTCACAGAGGTATCATTTACTTTTAATGGTAAGATTTCGAGTATATGTAGTTCCTATGAGACTTATTTTAAACCAAAAATGAAATATACTGACAGAGAATTGTCAACACCCTTTCTCCAAACGACTTTGAGTATGCCACTATGCCTCAAGCCTTGCAAATTGTCAAGGATGCTGTTGCAGCAGTGAATACAAATGTTGAAGAGTACAGAAAGAGCCAACAACTAGCTAATTTAGCCGCTCATATGGTTGGGATAGACAACTCTGAGGTGTGGTACCTTTTTTTTCCTCCTAATCCTCACTTTGACAAAGATATTTGACAGTAAGGGTATAGTGAAGGAGGTAAATGTTTTGTGTAATGGTAACTCTGCACTCTTGTGTCTATTTGAAGATTCTGTGATGCTTGGCAGGTAACATACTCCAAAACTATCTATTGTTAAAAGTGAGTGCTACAGAAAAGAGGGAGATGTGTATTCGCTTATGATGAAGTGCGACTTGGCTGTTGTTTTTATTGTTGACCCCGTACCCGATTGTAATTCTTCTAACTTGCAACCAATGTGCTTCAATCCACACTCATTGGGTATATAGCAACCAGGATTACGATTCTGACTCCCATGGGAAGCTTTCCCTGTAAATTTGCCGCCCTCACTTCGAAAAATGAATGGGTCCAATCCTTCAACACTACTATCCAAGGGCTTGTCACAAGCAACGCCGAAGTGAAAAGTTTTTCCCACATTTGAGAAAATAGCTTATCTCAGTTGAACAGATCGAAGATACCGTTGCACAATCCATCAGAAGTCTCAAAATGACTGGGAAGTCACCACCACCCCCAGCACAGCTTCTTCACAGATAGGAACACCCACTCCACTTGTCTCCAAAACCCCCTCAAAGCAAATGGGATTCATGAGGTCTCTTTTTTCCGGAACCCGTATGCCATTACCCATATGTCTATCCCACTATTTAACCAAAACATCAGCACGGACACCCAGGACACCCCTTGGGCGGTCTCCCATAAGGCCGCCTTGCGCCTTCAGGAATTCCGCCGCAAAGGCCAAGACGCCGAAGTCGGCCCAGAAGCGCTCTGCAGCAACAACGCCAACGTCGTGCCGGTCTTGCTCTGCCGTAAGAAAGTCCACCAGTAGAACCCCAACATCAGCATCAACATCAAAATCCTCCACCCTTAAGAGGCACCACAAGTCCTCTGCAACCACTACATCATCAACAACAAGAACACCTTCGGCATCAGCCACACACAGGAACAAGTCCCAGACACCACACCACACTCATAAACTCAGTCACGCAGTTGATGAGCAACAACAACCCTAGAACCTAGACAGAACCTTTGACCAACAAAGTCACAGTCGCCCTGACAACAAGATCGGATCTAATATCTAATTTAATTGTAGTGCTCGTTGGCTCATAATCTCTCCGGAGAGCACAAGTAGTGGTTACGGTGTTGTGCTGAGACTTAATCTTTGTGTCGGTTGGTATAAATGGGGTCTCATCACACAGCAGATTGATGCCGTTGTAGAGCAGTCTCGTCAAAAAGCACCAGGGTTTTTAATCCCGCCAGCATTTTTTCGTCGAAAATCAACATTCTTGTTTTGGTAGGTGACTAAAAGCGGAAGGCTGAGGACGACGGCAAACCAAGGGAAAAAACAGACTTAGAAGTAGCTAGCTGTCAGATGCTTCCAGTTATCAAAACTTGGTGCTTCAACTCCAACAGGGGGAGGTCTGCACCTTGTGTGTGGGGTCTGCTCTCTCCTGTGACACACACTTCAGGCACTTGTTGGGTTGAACTGATTGGCAACAGTGTGTGCACATTAATCAGTACAGCTAACTGCCCCAAGAGTTGTTGTAATTGCGTTATCATCCCCATCACCTTCTCTCGCACCTCTCCGTCCTGTCACCCGACTTTCCGCTTTTAGTCACCTACCAAAACAAGAATGTTGATTTTCAACGAAAAAATGCTGGCGGGATTAAAAACCCTGGTGCTTTTGCCTACGGGTGCTCTACTTACTGAGCCCGATTGAGTTGCTTCTGCGAGAACAGCTGTAAAAGAAAAAGTGTTAAATCTGAGACAGCCATCACTTGACTTAATTTTTTTTCTCAAAGACAGCACAAGATGAACAACAACACAGAGTCGAAAACAGCAAACAACACCAACCAGAACAAGAAGGGAAAGAACAAGCACCGCAAGCACAAAAACCAGAATAAGAGTCCACCGTCAAAACATACAAATGCACCATTACAGCCTGACGCCACAGAAAATACATCTGCGCCGTTGAATACGCCGATACCGCCTGACACAACGTCGTCCGCAGCATCGACGGCGGGATCGTCGTCTGCGGCGACGATGCCGCCGAGCACGGCTGCCATGTGGCGTGTGAAACCAACCGGGTCGATGGTGGCTACGAGCTCGCTCCCTCAATCTTCCCCTCGATTCGCGTATGCCTATCTCGTGTCTACGGCGACTTCACTCAAAGATGTGTTTTCACTGATCACTGTGAGTCACCCCACGTCGTATGACTATCGTAGCTTGGCTGAGTTGCATACAAGTGGCTACGCCAAACTGTACACTGTACAAGGGGCTTCGCAAGTCCGTCCTGATGGTTCACCATGCACGGCGGCA
>JAHLWZ010000456.1:0-10972 GCA_020536535.1 Pelomyxa schiedti | reverse complement strand
CTTTCGGCCACACCACACCACCACAACCATCACCACCACTGCCCTCTTCATTCCAGCTTCTTGTCTCCACGAACCTCTTTGCCATCTCCAGGTGACCCCCACAGCACAGCCCCGTCAGCACCGCCACCCACTCCCTCTCCCTCCTCATCCTCCTCTCCTCCTCCATCTCATCATCATCATCGTCTCTCTTATTATTATCCACATCGTCACTCGCCACCTCGCCCCCACCACCACCACCAGTTGTAGTGTTGTTTTGCACGCCTAGCTCCGCCGAGATCTGCGGCACCCCCTCCCTCACAGCAACCATTCTCGCCGCCACGCAACGCAGCTCTCGGCGGCTCTTCGCGTTGTCGGCGATTATCCACGCCACGCACTTGGGGCTCAGCGCCGCAGCGGCGCACTCGACCCGGAGGTAGTGCCCAGGCGACGACCCCACCAACTTGGGGCTCAGCGCCGCGGCGCGGGAGGCCAGGGCGACGAGGGGGAACATGGCCTCGGCGGTGGCCAGCACGCACGACACCGTGGCGAGCTGCCTGGCCCCGGGGCGCCGCAGCGGGCGCGCCCACTTGTGGCGCCGGGCGAGGGTGGGCTGCAGCACCCACGGCACGATGACTTGCTCCCACACTACTCGCGACATCCCCAGGATCCGTTGTTTCTCTGTCTCAGAGACGGCGGAGGGGGGGTGGTTGTTGTGATGTGTTGGTGGGGGTGGTTGTGGTGCCTCGTCGTTCGCGACGTGGGTGTTACTACTACCACCACCAGCGAGGGTAATGGTGGTAACGACGTTTGGTTGGTTGTGGTGCATCACCTTGGCGACAAGCTTCTTTGAAACAAAGATTGATGAGGGTTGTTACCCAAATCGGATTGGGGAAGGAACACCAATCAATTGTGATTTCTGTGTTCGTCTACTAGTACACCTCAGGAATCACCACTATCCATCAACCAAGCACACCGATTCATCGTCACAGACATCTCATTGACCATTCCTCCACTAAGCCTAGAGTATATGGATTGGGATAACGATGAAGAAGAACAAACCGACGTGAATGAAAGCTCTGGTAGCGGCACAGGTTCTGCCAAAACTTGTAGCCTACGTAACCGTGGAGGAAAGGCAATTCCTTCACATACAGCTTCGACGCCAAGGCAGGCACACACGCATTTGGTAGTAAGTTGGGCACTTGGTTGTCCACTTTGATGGGAAAAGTCAATGATAAGCCCGTCACTACAACCAGATCCGGAGAAAATGTCTGCAATTCGTGACTGTGAACCTAGAAACACTGATGAGTTACGAAGATTTCTTGGTATGACTGGATACCACAGAATGTTCATCAAAGACTACGCCATCAGAGCCAATACTCTGGTCAAGAGAATCTGGAGATTGGAAATGGGGCAGAAAAGAAAGAATTGTATTCAACGATTTGAAGCAAACTCTGTGCAAAGAATTGATGTTAGGACATCCAAACTGGAATTTACCATTTAACTTAGAAAATGACGCATCCAAAGCTGGAATCGCTGCTATATTGTTCCAAAGAATACGTAATCATTGGCTGCTGGAGCAGGAAGCTAAAGAAGTACGAACAGAATTACCCTATTACGGAATTGGAAGCATTAGCTGTTGTTTGTGGAATTGTTCGGTTCAAAGAATACCTGGAAAATCACCCATGGATACTTTATTGCGATCATGCAGCATTGGTAAGGTTAAACGATACATGTCCGCCTAACAGTAGAGTATGGAGATGGTATATCTCTACAAATTTGTTTACCTACGAAAGTTGTACATAAAGGGGAATACAAACGTAGTTCCCGACGCACGTTCGCGAGCACCAACGAACTCGGAGAATTCTGATTCAGTCACTGACGTTGAGGCAGTAAAGGATCCCATGATATTTGCGTGCAGAATTTTCGATGACGCAAGTATGAAAGCCCATTCCAAAGAATTTCAAAGTCGATGCCAATTAGTAACTAGTAAATTAAATTAGACATACTTACGCCAGGACCGTACAGGATTGGTCTCCACGATACGTTTTACATCAGCCAGGGCCACGAGGGGGAACATGGCCTCCGCCACGGCGAGCACGCGTGACAGTCACGGGGCGCCGGAGCGGGCCCACTTGCGGCGAGTGTGCCGACGTTGTTCTCGTAATCCTCCTTTCATCAAAAAAGATCCTTCGTTAAGAAGATTGTTGGGAGATGAGGTGGTTTGGAAAGTTGGTGTAGCCAGTCGGCGGTTTCACGAAATGGCAAGGTTTGATTTGAGAGAATTGGGTAAAGCACACACCTTCTCTCCCACAATGCAACCCACAGCCTTGACAACTTCATCTTGGCTGCAGTCAATGTCACAGAAGAGTGTGTGGTTCAAAACCCACTCAAGCCAGTTTGGATACGCATCATTTTGCCACTTAACCAGTGTAGACAAAGAAATCTTTGGCCTTCTCCCAGTGGAAGCGATCAGCAGTTCCTCCAACCACAGGGCAACTGAATTTTGGGATTGATTGGACAATGCCATGTGGAGACACTCAAGCAATCGGTCACTGCTCACAGAACCACCCATCTCCTTGACCAACCACTCAACAAATGCCACATTTCCATGTGTCCCTGAACACGCTTCATTGACATCCCAGGGTTTGAGGGTTACACCCTTTTCTTCAATGAACCACTTTCCCAGATCAACATCACCACCCTCCCTGCATGAGAAATTCCAGATAAAGTGCAGTTTAGCTTCGTCAGTAACATCAGAGAGTGCCCACTGTATCACTTTAGTGTTCCTTGGAAGCCTGATTGTAGGGAGGAAATCCCTTCTACTCAGAGACGGGAAGCAATTTTTGACCTGCTGGCAGACTGTGAGGATTTCCTCTTCAGACGACCTTCTGGAGTATCCAATTGATGGTGCTACTAGACAGTGGAGGTATGGAAATCTGTCTATCAGGCATTTCAGATCAGAGGCTGCGCTCTTGTGGGTTGGCTTAAGCTTAATGTCGCCAGGGACTAAATTAAATGTGGCCAGCAACCAACTGAGAATGTGACAGTGGCCATTCGATGATGCCTGATCGAAACATCCTTGTATCAGCAGTCCTGTTCCCCCATTGAACAGGGGAAAACGGGAAACAAGCCACTTCAGCACGTCCAAGTGCCCATGTTTACAAACCACCTGCATGATAAGCAAAAGCCCCCTCTCACTCCAGAATTCGTCGCCCAGTTCTGTTCCCTGATCCAAAGGGTTTCTTTTGTTGTCATTACCACCCTAGGATGATACTTCAGCATGTTGCCCAACCAACAGTTAATACTTGTCAAACAATAAAAAATAAAAAATAAACAAACAATCGTAGCTCACCTCTGTGCTTCCTCCAATTTCTTCCACCAAGGGCCAAAACGAGAGGCTCCTTTTGTCCTCAGGCCAGAACTCACACCCATAATCCACAAACCTCTGCGCCATAACCAAGTGCCCGCCCATGCACAGCCCCCTCAGCACAGCAACCTGCTCCCTCGCCTTTTTCCTGCCTACGCCCCAGATCTGTGCCACACCCCCCTCGCCACCGCCATTGTGGGTCTTGGTTCTGCTCGCGATTATCCACGCCACGCACCTCGGGCTCAGCGCCGCCGCGGCGTCCTGGATCGTGCGGTAGTGCGGGGAAGCGCACAGCCTGGTGCCCCACGACAGCGAGGCCAGCAGGGCGCGGGAGGCCAGGGCCACGAGGGGGAACATGGCCTCGGCGGTGGCGAGCACGCACGACGCCGCGGCGGGCCGGAGCGTGCGGTCCCACTTGCGTCGGGCGAGGGCGGGCCGCAGCACCCACGGCACCACAACTTGCTCCCACACGACTCGCGAGATCCCCAAGATCCGTTGTTTCTCTGTCTCCAATTGTATTGCAGTTGCGGATGGTGTCGGGAAAGTATCGGCGGCTCTGCCGGGCACAACCTCCATCATTTTTTTAGCGAAAGAACAATTCTTTCTTTCTTGCAATGCTTCTTTGTTAAATCACTCATTCTGTTGTTGAATCATGAGGAGGTTTCGCCTGATGTGTCAGCCAATTGGCGGTTTCACAAAGTGAATACTTGGTGTTGTTGCATAGTGCCTCGACGTTGTAGAGTGTGAGGCCGAGCTTTGACATTGTGAACTGTGCGTTGAGAGGCGTTTTGAGTGCCATTTCGACACAGTGGCCCTGCCTGATGACATCCCCTGTGATTCCTGGGAACATTCCCAACACCATCTTCCATGTGGCTAAATAGACACGGAGTCCAATAGGGGTGTTGTCAAAGTAAAAAAGCACCTGTTTTGGGTTTGTATGGCTGTGCTTGAGAGAGAAGATCATACATCTTTGAGTGAGATTCTGAACATGTTGAACAACCACTGGGCAGCTGACCGTTTGTTGTTGAAAACTAATCCAGAAAAAATTCCATGTACTCCTGGGAAGTTACATGTGATGGGAGTGCTGGTGCCAGCCTTTCTCATTGCCTCATTGACCAACAGCTTCACGATTTTGCTGGACTGGAAGTAACGGCCCTTGATTCGCATGCATTGTTGCAATTCATCCAGTGAGAAGTCACCAAGGGAGGCAACATCTTTGAATTGAAAAAATGTGCCATACATCACAGTTACACGGAGCAATTTGAATAACACATCATGGTTGAGAACAGGGGACAGTGAAAATTTCTTCCAAATGGAAATGGCAACATCTACTTTGAGAGAGCCGGCCAGTTTGGCCACAATGGAATCTATTACATTGGCAGCCTCAGTTGGGCTGCATTCAATGACACAGTAGGATGAATGTGCCAACACCCACTCAAGCCAGGTGTCGCGTGGATCATTGTGGTACTCCACCAGCTTTGACAAGGAAATCTTTGGCATTCTCCCAGTTGAAGTCATCAGTAGTTGCTCCAACCACAAGGCAATTGAGTTGCGGGACTGATTGGCCAAAGCCCTGTGAAGACACTCAAGCAATTGGTCACTGGTCAGGGAATCACCCACCTTCTTGAACAGCCACTCAACAAATGCCGCATTGTCATGCCTACCTGAACATGCTCCAATGACATCATGTGGTGTGGGGGTGACACCTTTTTCCTCAATGAACCACTTTCCCAACCCAACATCACCACAATCAGAGCATGAATTCGACCAGGTATCACTCAGTGTGTCTTTGTCAGTAACATCAGAGAGTGCAAACTGGATGACTTTGGTGTTTCTTGGCAACTTCATATATAAAGATAATAAAGACACCCCATCCACTGCAAAGCGATTTTTGAGCCACTGGCACACTTCAAGGATCTCCTCTTCAGAGGACCTTCTGGAGTATGCCACTGATGTTAGGAAGAGACGGTGCAAGTCTGGGCGTTTCTCCAACAGGCATTTCAAGTCAGAGACTGCATTCTTGTGAGTCAGTACAATGTTTTTAGGTGCTTCTATATCATAAGTGTCCAGCAACCAGGGGAGCATGTGACAGTGGCCATTGAATGATGCTAAATGCATGAATCCTTGCATAAGTGATTTGGTTCCCTCATTGACCTGGAGACAGCTGATGGAAAGAAGCCACTTCAACACATCCAAGTGGCCATATTTGCAAACTCCATACATGATGCTCCATAGCCCCCTCTCACTCCAGAATTCGTCACCCAGTTCTGTTCCCTGCTCCAGAGTACTCTTCTTGGAGGGCAGCAATGCTACATCAACCTATTCACACACAGTTAAAACAGAATGGTCACAGAGACAGCACACCACAGAATCAGCACCACCCACACTTCCAGTATCAGGCATGACAGTATCTGCCTGCGCCAATGGCCAAAATCTCACGCTTCCCTTCCTCGGTCCCTCTTCAGCCACCTCCACTGGCCAGCACTCGCACCCATAATCCACAAACCTCTGCGCCATCACCAGGTGCCCCCCCATGCACAGCCCCCTCAGCACCGCGATCTGCTCCTTGGCCTTCCTCCTGCTCCCGCTCCCGACCCCGTCCCCATAATCCCAGCAGGCGAGTGTGGTTCTGTTAGAAATCATCCACGCCACGCACCTCGGGCTCAGCGCCATGGCCGCGTTCTCGACGGTGCGGTAGTGCCGCGACCCGTGCAGGCCCGTGCCCGACGACAGCGAGGAGGGCAGGGCACGGGAGGCCAGGGCCACGAGGGGGAACATGGCCTCCGCCGTGGCGAGCACGCACGACGTCGCGGGGCGCGGGAGCTCGCGGGCCCACTTGCGCCGGGCCACCGCGGGCCGCAGCACCCACGGCACCACAACTTGCTCCCACACCACCCTCGACAGCACCAATATCCGCTGTTGCTTGTTCTCTGCTGGTTGATGCATGCGCAGCGTTGATTTCAAAGGGAAGTTATGGGAAGAGGTTGTGATCGAATGAAAAAAAGGAACTCTGTTTCGAATTTTTCAGAATTATAGAAGATACAATTACAATGAATCAGGGGCACCGAGGAGGCCTTGGAGGTCCTCGGCACGTTGTCTTTGATTCCGGAGTATTTTTTGTATTTTGTACATTAGTGCTACACACATAAGGGCTCCTGTATGGGAAAGTAAATTGTGGGGTATGCATTGTGTAATTTTGTTTATTATCATAATAATTGCGCAATGTGCGGTGAGATAGATATTTATCCAACGTTAAATAAATATCGGAACCTATAAATTCTAAAACGCTGATGGCAAGGCATGCTGCCGAGAGTTCTGTAAGCAAATCCTAATTAAATGGTTAAATGGGTTTTGTAAAGGGAAAAATACATCGTATTTAGCATTCAATGGGTCCTGACAGCCAGTTATGTTTCCACCACCTGGTACAGTGGGACTGCACTCGTGAGTTTAGATTCTCCCGCAATTAACAAACTGATTAATGAATTACCAGGGAAGATAAGGTGCGTCGGTGGAATTTTGATATCCGCAACAAGTCAACTGTAAGTATGTAAGGGACAATTACGGAAGGAATACTAGGTGCCATACGTCATCTTGGACATATTTCTTTGTTTCATTTGTGGAGGTATCCCAGGCAATTTCGAGCACCTGGTCCATATCATCACGGTGAATCATGCCAGCAATTCCAACAAAAAGTTGAGCCACAACCAAGAGGCCAAGAACAATAACTAGCTAGTGAAATGTTTCTAAGAACAACTAAAAGTGTAGTAGATAATAAATTGGCAGACATACCACCAACAGTAATGCGCGCTTATGAGCAAATGCCCCAATGGCTCCCACGGCAGATGCTAAAATGACAAGACCTCCAACACTTATCATAAAGTAGGCCAGCTGATCAAGGCCGGGTACTGCCAAAAAAGCCGCAAAGGTGTCTGACACCAACGAAGCTATTCCAACAGATAACGATGATAGTCCCAGAACCTTACCAACAGTAAGCAAGTGAACAGGAAAATAAACAATCCGAAACAAAAATGTTCCACGGGAGTATTTTGCATACAAAAAGCAGCCCACATCCAACTATCGTTATCCACTTCACTACATTGAACTTCTGTTTCCGTGTCAAACCCAGCAATACAAAAATTAAATAAGGCACGTCAACGGGCCTAACAACCGAACCAACATAATGCCAATCGAATTTGATTTAATGAATTTACCACATTCGTAATTTAATGAATTAATACCTTGCCTAGCTCGTAGGTTACATCCTTTAAATTCAAATCCTTGTACATCCTTTGTCTTTTTCGTTTTGTTTTGTTTTTTTTTTTTTTGCCGAACACATTTGATTGCCAACTGATGATGAGTTTTGGGGTTGGAGATGGGTTGTGAAGGGATTGCTTGCCTCTGATGCCATCCTTAGTTGCATTGTTGCAGGTTGGTCATTCTTTGTGGAGGGCATTGGGGAAGAGGGTATGCCGGATTTCAGGGAGCTTCTTCTCGACGGCCAGCTGTAGTCTTGTTTCAAGGGTGTTGTTGCACGACACGCGGCCGCCGTTTGCTGTGAGTACCACTCCCCCACAGCTGTGGTTAAGTTAGTGGATAGAAATACTGAGGGATTATCGAAACTTACCAATCGGGAGGAAGCGGCCGCCTTGGGTTTAGGGAAATGGACGAAAGGGTAATAGCCGTGGAAGCCTCGTAGGCTTGCTTTGCAGGCACAAGAACGGATTCTATAAGAGCGCGGTCTTGCTCACGGCAAATAACCTTTTTCCCAGTTATTGCAAAATTTGGAAGAAAAGGCTTGTCATACCAAGACATCGGGTTCCCGCATGATTTCCAAGCACTGTATAATTAATTTTTGGAGGAGAAGTCTGTATTTCTCAGTATTCCGGGACACAAGAGACAGTTGAGAACGGGCACGCTCGGACACTTGAAGTATGCAATCGTCTTGCGCTTGGAGTATCTCGATACGGGAGTGATTGAACTCCTGTGAAATAGTTCTATGGTGGTGATGAGTGTATCTCACCGAATACTGAGGACAAGATGTTGCGTACGTTCTCTTTTGCACGGAGGCTAGCTTCTCCTTTTTCTCGTAGTCGAGAGCTATTTTCTTCTTCGCGGCTACCACGATCGTGGCTTTTTCGATGTGATATTCCTCCATAGCTTTAGAACGAATCATTTCGGAATTTTCCTCGGCCTCCTACAACGCAGTGTGAGGACAATAAAATCAATGAAAACCGAAAACAAACAGCAAACAAGCAACAACAAAAACAAAACACCATATTACCCTCAAAATGAAGTTTCTCATCTGAGTGAGGTGATGACGTGCCTGTGACTCGTCCATGCCGTTGTCGTTCCAGTACCGTAACTAACGTATTAACAGCCCACACCTCTCGCCCATTTAAATAGCTTTCTAAGATCTTCCGCCCTTCGAGGGCTTCCCTTCCATTCCGCACACCACTTCCCTGCGTTTTTTCTTCGTATCTCGGTGAATGAACCAGTCAGTCTTTGAGACTGAACAACTCTGCTGGACCGACCACCTTCAGCAGTGAACATTGTGACCGTGAATCCCATGTGGAGATCTGAGATCTGCTTGCAAACCTCGAGCAAGTACAACTTGTTCACATGCGCAGAAAACTGCCTTGATTTTTAATACCCGGAAATCGCGTTCGTACACGAACACACAACGATGATCGTAGCACCGACGCCGATGCGTTTTGGGACCCCGACCCTCCCTTCCTCCTCCTCATCTCGGTATTTTTTTTTATTAATTTAATCTTGACGTTGTGCGGTTTTTTTTTGTTTTCCCCCTCCCGATTTCTCTCATGTGTGTTACTATAAGTATTAATTGTCCTGGTCACTTTATTTATTTTTCTTTTTACAAAAACAAAAAGAGGGTCACATGGTAGGAGCGAAAACCCCCTCGGAAACAGTGGAATATGGGGATTCGGTGCCAAGGCCGAAGGGTCAAGCTCCGCAGTAAGCAGCGGAATAATTGTGGGTGTTGTTCCTGCCCCTGTGATAGAGTCTTCTGGGCGCCCTCTGTTTGGGTCCGGCACCGAGGTTGCTGATATGGACGAGGAGCTGCAGGCTATAATGATGTCGCACAGCCCGTCTATTGTGGGAACAGGCCCCTCTAATACTTCTTCTGCTAATTCTTCCGCTTCTACTTCTTCTCTGGCAAGGCACAGCTATACCGCTCCTGATGATGACCAGGAGGGTGTTACTCTGCCTGGCGTTGTGGATAGATATGATGGGTGTATAGTTGATGGAGAAGAGGAAGTAGTCGTAGCCACTGTGCCCCCGCGGTGCGCCGATCGCTCCCACCAAATTCCTCACCCAGCTGCCAAGATTCCCATGGCAAATTCCCCGGCCATACTCCACAAGGATAATGAGGACGGAGCTTCCGAGCATCAAGAGGAGGATGAATTCACGCCCTTTGGTGGAGGAGTAACCGAGTTCCAGGACGCCGAAAGCAGTCCGATTGCGCACCAGTTCTTCCTCTGCAGTGTATCCCCTCCCCGCCGGTCCCTAAACCCACTACCCCAGGTGTTTGAGGACGTACTCAGCAGCCCCAAGAACAAGTCACTCCTCGATTCGGCCCGGTCCTGCACCGGCCCCAGCGGAAGCGGAGCCGAACTCGGCCTGCTCTCCATGTCCCCTCCGCTCAATCCCATTAATCCCCCTACAGCCTCCCCTCACTCCCTCCTTACCGGCGGGGGATTCATGTCACCCTACAGCAGTGCCCCGATGTTGTTCCCTTCTCCCTCAATTGGCTGCTACACAGGAGGCTTTTCTTCTTCCAGCTCTTCACTTCTAGGGGGTGTTTGCTTCTCATCACCAAGGAAGTATCCTACTTCTTCTGTGACACCCCCACCGTCGGTGTCGCCGCCCCCTGTGTTCCCGTCACAGCAAACCGCAATAACAACCAACTCACCACCAACCCAACCACAGTCCATACTATCTGTTTCCCCTCCATCGACTGTATCGATGTGGTTCCTTTGAGGGAAGTTCAACAACATTGTCCATAGAGCGGAAAAAAACAAAACAATCAAACAAGTTTTCTGAACTGTCGCGGAAGAGAAAAAACACTTTTAGATTGGGCCAAAGAAAGTCTAGGAAGGTGATAAAGCAGATGTTGTTTTCATCCAGCACACAAGCTTCTGTTAATCCTTCAGGAAAAAACCCAGCATGGGCAGCACCAACAACAAAGCCCCGTCGCCCACCGCCACCGCCACCGCGTCGTCGCCAGCACCCGTCCCCGTACCCGTCCCCATCGCCATCCCCGTAACCCTCGACGTTGCTCTGTCGGCCGCGGACCAGTTCGTCGCGTTCGCGTGCGGGTCGGCCGTGGCCAGGACGAGGGCGCGGTCGCCGGCGAGGCTCCTCGCCGCGTCGCCGTCGCTGCTCGCCCAGTTCGGCCGCGAGTGGGTCGTGTGCGGGTGCCGCGACGTGGTTCTCACCGTGACCGCGGATGATGAACCACTCGGCGGCGGTGGGGGTATTGTCAATGGGACTGCCCAAACTTTTTCGGTGTGCACACGATCAAAAAACGAGCGTTTTTCTGGGAAAACAGTGTGCACACAGTTTGCAGCACGCCAACGGCCAACAGACACACCAATGTGCTTCCCA
>JAHLWZ010000455.1:154447-184740 GCA_020536535.1 Pelomyxa schiedti | reverse complement strand
GCGGGGCCGGGGTCGACGTGCGAGGCGGCGGGGTACGCGGGGCCGAGTCCGAAGAGGCACTACTCGACGGCGACGTGGAGGTTGCCGAGGCCGCTGTGGGTGTATCGGCGGGGGGGGTGGTGGCGCGAGGAGGGGCAGCGGGGGGCGCCACGGCGGCGACGGGAGGCATCGGGGTGGGGGACGACGGGCGGGGCGCGGGGGGGCCCGCGGGGCCACGGGAAGGGGGCGGAGGCGAGGGCAGCGACATGGCGAGTGGTTGCCAAACAACGAACGACGTTGATACGAGGAAGGAACCGAAATGAATAATCGAGAATGTGATTTTGTCGAAAGGGAGATTGCCCAGGGAATTTCTTGGTGTATGTGGTCTGAGAACCATGAAAGGAGAGAATAAGAGCACACAGCACAACAAACAGTTACTGCTTTCGAGTTCCAATCCCGGTCCAGTTCTGCTGACTCAGCGAAAAGGTACTAAAAATATCGGGCGAGAACAACAAGAAAGACGAAAAATTTTGGAATGAGAATCGTGGTAGCTGCGGCACTAGCGATAGCGCTTTTCGTGGCGGTCGCGACTTGCGACGACACCAAATCCGGCCGTGCGCTTGACCCCAACAAACAAATACGCGAAAGGAGGGAGCGCCTGTCGGTCGTCGGCACCCTCACGGTCGCCGAGTACGCCGAAGCCACCAAGTCCGGCGTGTGGCTCATCCGCTTCAACTTCCAGAGCAGCAGGACGTCCGAGGCGCTCCCCGACAGCGCGAAGGAGGTGCACAAACGGACCAGCAAGGGGTACGCCGGGCTCGCCCACCACCTGCAAGACACTGGGCACGGGGGGGCCGTCAAGTTCGCCGACGTCGACTGCGCCACGCGAAGGCGGGACGAGGAGAAGCCGGCTGGGTGCAAGCGCAGGGCGATATACGAGTACCCCTCTTTCGAATTATGGGCCGACGGCCAGGGCACCTCAGTCGCCAGGCCCGAGACTCTGGACCAGGTGGACGCGTGGCGCGACTTTGTGATCGGCGAGCTTCCTGCTCTGGCCGACTCGGTGCCAGTAAAGTCACCCAGGTACTACGAGAAGCAGGCGGAACAGAAAGCAAAGGCTGCCGAAAAAGCCAAAGCAAAGGCCGAGGAAAAGAAGAAACAGGAGGAGCTTTAACAATGCTCTTTTTTTCTTTTCTACTTATGCTTTTCTGTTTTCTTTTTTTTTTTTTCCCTCTTTTGGTGCTTTATCGTTTTGTGATGGATACTACCCTTCCTTAGTGTTTTTGTGGTACTGTTGGTGATGCTGTGGGCTTTTTTGTGTGTGAGTCTGCACAATTCTGGACTATGTGCACAATGGCCTGCAAATTTCGGTTTTTGGTTTTTGTAAAAAAAAAAGGGGAGTACCAGCATCATTTTCGTAGTGCAAGTGCAAAGGCTTGAACTATCATGAGTGTCACAGAGAATTCGAAGCTGAATAGAAAAATTGTGTGCTGCCTCACATGATGTGTTGATTTGTTCTTGTATGTGCCTTGGCTTACTGTGTTGTTTTTCAAGTGAGTTGTTTTGATTTATGGTAAGGGAAAATACCCAGCCAACTGCTTTCTGGCCGTCTCTGTGATTAATTTCACTGAGACACTTATCTGAGTACAGCATGTGGATATTAATGACTTGTTCTTTGCTTCAATTGCTGAAGCAAGCAGCCGCACTTGCTTGAGAAGTGTTTGTCCAATTGCGTTCATAACTTCGGACTACCGCACATTCTTATGGAAATGTTTTGTAGAAGCTGACATACTTTGGATAAGTGGGATTCTAGTGAAGCAGCGGATGTAACAATTTCATCAGAAACCCGTGCAACTGGTGAGGGCCTCAGTGGTGGCAATGGGGACTGTGGCTGTATTGGGAGTGTTGAGTGAAGGAATTTTTTTTACAGAGAATAAATACCACGGGAGTAGCAAAGTGTGACAGTGTGGTTTCGAGCTTGGTGCAAAATGATTGAGTTTCTGGACACTGTTGCGAAAGCGAGTGAAGACCGGTGATGATGCGTTGGATATCTGCAGTCATCATTGATTCTATGGCTCTACGATTAGGTAACCCTTGAACAAGGGTATAAAGTTGCTCCATTAGTGAATTTGCTTCTGAAAGCTTTTGAGTGAGCAGTTCACTACAGGAAATTGAGAAATAGGTTTCAGACAGAATGAAACCTGTTGCATGTTTGACGGTGCAGGCTCTCTACACCTGCACTTTCTTGATGAAGGCATGGATTCCAAATGGACACACCTAGT
The DNA here is from genome assembly GCA_020536535.1 of Pelomyxa schiedti. NCBI lineage: Eukaryota > Evosea > Pelobiontida > Pelomyxidae > Pelomyxa > Pelomyxa schiedti. Next base: position 182,479 of record JAHLWZ010000455.1, on the reverse strand, counting down.
ATTGCCGAAATATAATTACAGTTCTCTTGTATCTTAGTTGCATAGCTTTTAAGGTCAATGCAAGAACTATGCGCCGAGTGAAGTGTTGACATTGCTGCTAAAGTAGTAGTAATCAAATTTGAGTAGTCTTTAATTAGGTCTAGCGGAATCTGAGAGGAGAACAAAGAGTTGAAGGGCTCAACCAGTATTTGTTGCTGTAAGGTTGTACAATGATTTGGTGAATTGCAGCTGCAAGTCACATCGTGAAGGGTACAACTTCATGAGGTCCACAAGAACTTTAATGGCACCTTCTTCAACAAATACAACTCTGTTTACTAATAGACATAGGTGAAAAGTTTCAAGACTGGAAACCTTGCACCTTCAAGGAGAGACGTGAGAGTTTCGATAACGACACAGCCCTGATTTTGTAAAGATGGTTCCTGCAAATGGGCTTCCATAGATTGCAACAGTAAGGGGATCAGTCCTTTTTGGCAAAGAAGAGCTTGTAACTCTAAATGACTCGTGTTAGAAAGGATACCGGATACCAGGACTGCTACCAGGGTTATTCCAAGCAAGAGCATTGAGAGCATGGTAGATGCTCTTTTGGGCAATTACGTCTGTGAGAGTGGAGGACATTGCTTGTAGGATGACGGGAATTCCTCCAGCTTGTACGAACGCCGCTTGAGCAACTAACAAGGGGCTAAATGGAACAATCGAGTTCGGTGATGTTACCTTCATTGTCAGCACAAATACTCTCAACCGCAGTACATGTGCTGCCAACTAGTAGGTTGTAGGATGAACACTCTTCAGATGTTTGAATCTTCTTAAGTGCAGAAATAATGTTCTGCAGGCCATTTCTTACAAATAATAACTGGTTACCTATGAAGGATAAGATGAAAAAAGTGTAAGGGATGGGAGCACCTCTATTACTATGACACAGGCCAGAAATAGCGCTGCAAACATAAATTACATCTCTTGGTGATTGAAACCACTCATAATCACAGGCAAGGTGTCTTATGACACGTAAAACCTTTTTACTAGCATGAGGCTGGTTTTCTGCAATATGTTAGCTGTAATTTCTTTTCTTAGAAGAGGACTACCTTTATTACTGAAAATGTTACATATTACCCTCGATAGTGAAGCTAGGAACAAATGGTTGTTCGATATCATGGCTGTCAGTAAAATGGGAACAGAAGTTTGTTGGGCGAGATGTTTTTGTACTTCTCGAGTTTAGAACAATGAGAAAATGCATCAAAATTAACCTGACGGCTCCCTGGAAATGATTTCTACTAACTCACTGGCAGGTAAAGAGAACTTAGACACTTGCTTAATAGCCATATCCATAGCTTGTAGATTCCAGGTGTGGTTATCTGCTATGACTAAGTTACACGGATGAGATCCCATTATGAACTACCAGGAGCGTGAGGGCCGACTCGAGCAAGAACTCCAAAAATCCCACACTGGAAATCTTCATTGTTCTCGGATATTAAGAGACTGTGGGTGAGAATACCCATGATTCCATGTTGCACAGCAGTGAGTGCTAATTCTAACAAAGCATAAAGAAGTCACCAAAAATAGTATTAGACAATACCTTGGCTCTTTGACATCTTTTCTATGGCCATCCCCGACTGCAGAACGAGCGTGGGATTTGAAGCGTGCCGCTTCATCACCTGCACAGCAGCCATAGTTGCAGATTTCCATAAAGAGACGGGCTCGAGAGCTGTGATTGCCTTAAGAATGAGAGTAAGTATCAATAGAGTTACCTTCTTCTTGGAATGAGAGAAGAACTCTATTTAGAGCAAGAAGGCCATTTTGTTGGGCCCCAGTATGATCCGGAAATGAGTTGAGAACCTCAACGATTGGTACAATGAAATCACTTTGACATCCTATGGCGGTCAGGGGTACAATATAGTTTGGTGTACCTTGGGAAAAAGCAAGAGCCAAGCAAGCGGACTCTTGGACCTCACTGCTTCTGGGATGTGATTTCATTGCACTGGCGAGGGCAGGCAGAATTTTTTCGGCCACTTCCTTGGTATCAGATTTTCGCTTGTACCACATTGTTGATGGTGAATAGTTCATGAGGTAGGATGTGTCAACCACTAAGTAATATAAAATAACCACCTTCTTGGTGGGAGGGTACATTGTTGCATTTCTGGGGCCACCCAGGATTTTCTAGAAGGATCAGATAAATCAGGAAATTCGGGAAACGTGCACTCAGGAGCCGCTAATTTCAATGAGATGACCACAAAATTACTGAACCCAAGGGATTCATCATACCCGTATAGGTTTTGATAGAATGCCACGCACTCTTTTGAAGGTCCTGGTTCATATAGTCTGCCAATAAGTTAATCAAAGGGTATTTGTTAGATCCTAACCATTAGAGAAGTCTAATAGGGCTGCCAATGCTTTGCATGCAGTTGCTTGCAAGAAGGGTGTCGTGGAGTGGAAGTCCATAACACCATGAATCAGGGTGCACGCTGAGGTTATGAGTTCTGAATGTACAAGCCACCACACAGCATCAGAGAAGAACCCTGTGAAAAGAGAACCTTGCATTCCCTGGTGTTAGCTGAAACTTTATACAAAAATATAAAACATTTGTGCTTCAACAGGATTGCTAGATGCCCAAGAACAGAGATTCCTGCTTCTTGGATGGTTGGGTTATCGGCGTGATCAGAAACAATCCTCAAAACGAAAGTAGTGGTTGTTGCACCAATAGCCTGTGGGAAAATGCTCAAGGGTACTACGAATGATTTGAAAAGATAAGAGGGGATAACTGTCATACCAGTAGAGACTGGGAGTGGGTGAGTACTTAATCCAGCTACCAAACACTTATCCAAGGCCTGGAGGCCAGATAGTAACAATTCTGTTTTTGAACAAACACATGGATTTTGCAGATACGAGACGACTTGGCTGATCTTTTGGTATGGAAACTTGGATGCCAAAGTAGAGTCAAAAATGCCTAATATTTGGTTGAAACAGAAGAAAAGCATAACGAGTGTTACAGGAAGAAACGTGAGGGGCAATCAAGTTATTCAAAAAAGGAAGAGTTTGCTTCATCGAGAGTGTGATAACAATCAAGGGTCCATCAAGAACCCCCATCACTTCAAAGCTCATATCCGGTTCCAAAAGGATCTCTTTATTAATGAGCACATTATCATTGTGGGAAATTACCTTTTTCTTCTGCTATGAATGAAAAGAAGGTTACATCATAACCCCAGGCATTTGTTAAAATGAACAAAGTACCAGAGCATGCCCCCGTGGACTTATCAGTAAGAAATTGCTTGGTGACAGAGAGATTTGTGGTAGTGGAAGAGAATGCCGACCACTTGATCGTGTTTCCAACTCTGTAATCTGAGAGTGAAACCCTTCTGGTAATTCCTCGGTGCAAGGAAACATTGGAAACGCGGGTCAGTTTTCTCATTCCACACAACAGGAGTGTGATAACACCTCTCCACTTCCGTAGGAGGGATACATTTCTTTCAAATAGTGCCCGATTGACTAGTTGATATGGGTTGCGAGACCCTCCATCCCCATAGTCAAAAGTATATAAGCTTATTGCACCACTTTCATCATCAGTCAGAAATGTGGGCCGCCAAACGCGAGTAAGCATGGCGATTTCCTTACATTGTTCTAGCACTACCTCTAGATTGTCAACTCCAGCGATCTCACAAGCACTCATAAGCGTTGGAATGGAGTGACTATGATTACCCAATGACATGTCATCAGTTATAAACATAGGTTCCACATCCCCAAGCGATGCCAGAGTGTCCACCCCCGCCACTACTGCTGGAGGGGGTGTGTCAAAATCGGATATAAGTCGTGTATCCCTCTTCTGTTCTGACCTTGGTACCTCAGAAATATCCTTTTCCGGTTCTTGGGAAAGAAGAATTTGCTCTTGCTCCACTTTTTCAGGAAGGGGGATTGTTGTAGGGCTTGTTGAGATAGGTTGAACGGTGGTGGCTTCAGATACTTCTTCTGGAAAGTCGTCATCTCCATCACACTCTTGATTAAATGAATGTGATAATGGTTTCGTTGGTGATGTGATGACTTCTGTCCTATGTGGTGGGGAACATATTTTTCCCTTGATGACATTAAATAAGGCATTTGAAGCACAAATTTGGATATCAGTGTTCATTCTATGCCGCTCGAGGGCATCACAAAGGCAGGAAACTATCTCTTTATTATCCACCAGAGTTGTGTCGTAGTCAAAATTGGTGGTAGTTATATTTCTAAGAGTTTTGCAGCAGCTCGTTAACACAGCAATATCTGACGAATGAAACTTCATGACTTGAGTAATGACCGGCACACCCCCTTCTTCTCTTACAATCACCCTCCCGCCTTAACGGCAAATCAAATTTTACTTGTAGGAGTTGTTTGTTTACCTGGTTGCGTGGATGTTAACTCCGTCAAAAGATTGCAGGCAATGTTGACCAATTTTTGGTTTGACAAGAACGATTTCATTGCTTTAATGATAATGGGAACAGCTCCTTTGCAATAAATAGAACACTGAGCACCTGTGGAAGAACACATTGGAGATTGGACATTTCGGAGGAGTCATACTGGAATCTCCAGTAGCTATCGATAATAGAGTTTCACAACCCTGTTGTTGTGATTTGAGATCTAAGGCAGTAATTTCCATGGATTCCAACAAAACAGGCAGTACTCCATCCTGGACAACAGCCGTTTGCAAATCTTGTTATGGCATTACTGTAGCTTAGAAAAGTGAGGCATCATACCCTTGTTATTAGATGTGATGTTGGATAAAGATAGTAAGGCTTGCTGAATAAAGTTTTGGTACTCTGCAACGTTGTCATTGGTAACACGCCTGTTCTCAGATTGTATTGCTGCAATTAGTCGCTTTAAAGTTCCACATTTCAAAATTGTAAGTTGGTTATCTGTCATAACAGTAAATTGGAGTTGTATATAAATCGTAAAAACCTCTATGAAAAGCACTGATGGCAGACAAGGCTTGGCAAGAATTAATTCTGTGAGATGTCGTATCACTTTCCAGTAGATCAGAAATGGCATGGATAACTTCTGTATTGACATGGACTTGATTTTCTACCATCTGTTACACTAATTAAGGTCACTCAACTTCACAAACCCTGATTTTTGAAAAGATTGCATAGAACTCTACGAAGAGAAAAGCAAAGAGAACCCATTGCGAAGCGGGTTGGATTTTGTTCCGATTGAATGACTAGTTGAGGCACAGCACCATACAATACAAGTAAAACTTGGTTACCTGTGAAATTCAAAGTTACCATATTTTTTTAAAAAAGCCAAATTTTGAACCAGAATTCATTTCAGTCACATTGACTAGAACTTGACAAGCACTCTCACAGTTTTCCGCAACATAACTTAGAAGAAGTCTCAAATCATGTTCATTGCTTAGTTGTGTATCTGTGGTTTGAAACATAAAATAGAAGTCAACTTTTACTGCTGGAGACCTGCAAAACCAGAGGCACTAACTTTTTCCAACGTGGCACACGCACTGCTGGTTACGAGGGAATCATCGTGGTGCTGCACAAGTGATTGCATTATCACGGTCACTCCTTCCATGTCGACAATCTGTTGTTGCACATCTTCATTGTGTGGGGAAAGAACTGTTGATTTAGGGTAAGTACTTGAGGTTTCTGCCATATGTGACAAAGAATCAAGTGCTTCAATTTGAAATTGGGCACTGGTCATATTCACTCTCATGGAGTTAATAATGATGGGAATTGAATCCCGCCAAAGCTGAGCCAGTGTGGTACTATCTAATGATATTGATTGTTGATGTTGATAAAAAAAAAAAAAAAAAACCTTGACTCCAAAGAAACGATTCTTTGAGGACAGAGAGACAGCACATTTGCACATCACAGTGATCTTGGTTGAACCTCATTGCTTGGATAAGAGATCCAATGGCATCAGTTGGGATTGGAATTCCACAACCTTTAGGGTAATGTGTTACAATAGGAGCCTCCAGAGAGGGATAAAACCAACATCAAGTGAGAGAGCCTTCCAGGCGCTAATTTGCAATTTTCTAACTCCTGGGTGTCTTTCGATGGCATTCAGGATTTGAGGAAGAAAGTCCTTTCGATCCATGGGTCCAGGATAGTCTAAAGTAGATTTCAGTTAACTTCATAAATTTCGGTGTTACCAGAAAAAAATTCAAAGAAAGCATTGCAAGCTTGCTCTTGAATGCCTGGGTGGGTCAGGTGCGTTATCATTATCTTTATCACTGGTTCGAAGCCAATACTAAGAAAGCCTCCAAATCGGTATTTGACAGAGGAAGGAAAATTTGAACCTGGACAATTCTTGAAAAGAAAATTACATTTATCAAACCACCTACACTTATATTTCATCAGCTTTGTTATAGAACATAATGTGCTCATCCCCATTTCTTGTATCTCACAGCTTGATATATGGTTTTCCAGGAGAGCTTGAAAATGGAAAAGATTTTTCATACCACAGATGTGGGGTAAAATCAACTCGAGATCTGGTCACTCTCAACAAAAGAAAGTGAAATAAATTTGTCATACCAAGTTCAGGTGAAAGAATATCAGACTTTAGTCCGGCCTCCATGCAGCAGATCAATGCATGCAAACCCTTGAGACATAGAGGTTGATCTGAGGTAACACAGTCTTCTTGCATAAAGGCGCCAACTTGTGAAATGAAGTTATAAGGTTCAGGTGAGGTTGTCACTTGGTGAAAAAGCTCTATACAGCATTTAGATAATACTCGAGGGTGGGGAACATACTCTTGGCTAAGATAGGCGTAATAACTGACTCGAAGAGTAATGGGGACTGTTTCAAGGAAAGGGTGAGTATAACGAGAGGCCCATCCAACACTCCTGTGATCTCATAGTCTAAATCAGGTTCTAACAAAACTTCTATTTGTTGGGATTATGTTTGTAAAAAAAAAAGAAGAAGGGTGACAGACCCTTTCCATCCTCAAATCCAGGAACCCACGATATATCGTAGCCCCAAGAATTCCTCAAAATGAAAACAGTACCTGTGCACTCATTTCCAGGGGAAGTTAGCAACTGCAATTTAGCAGCTGATAGCGAGTTGCTTGCTACTTCGAAACCACACCAGCCAACTATGTCACCAACACCACATCCATATCCTTCTGTGCTATTACATTCTCCAACATCTACCCCTCCTACTACTCTGACCTTTCTCTCGGAAGTCACAGTCTTCACTGTTGCTCGTGTATGAAAGCTAACAGCCATTCTTTTTCCCAAACCACTCCAAACTTTAACTCTTCTGGGCGTTGCCCCATGGAAGGCTTCATCTTCCTGTACTTGTACTCGGGGAAGCTTGCGAATACCACAAAAGATCAATGTAAAAATTCCACTCCACATTGTCAGGTCTTCAGCATCACACTTGGATAGTATTTCACACAGCTTTAGAGGGAAGTATTCTGTTTGAAGATTCAACACTTCTGGGTCACAAAGCAGGAGAACAGCGGCACACTCCTCTACCTCAAGGCCCAAAGGTCTCCTGGGGAGTTTTCCCGCACATGCCACAGCTCTGGCAGCTATTCCTTCCGCATCACAAAACCCAGCGTCGCGCAGCGCCTTTGACAGGGAAGGCTGTTCCTTTATGGCACATTGTTGAAACAGACTTCCCATCTCCATACGTGCCACAGCCCGCGAAGTAGGGGCATCGAACATGGTCACCCCACCATCACCAGGCTCCAACAAGTTCCCAGAAGCAGAAGCAGAAGCAGAAGTCGAAATAGAAGTAGGAGTAGAATCATGCTCACTGACGCCAGATCCGCCACGTCGAACTGGTACGGGCCAGGGCGGCTGCGACTCGGTGTTTCCCACAATAGCGGCGCCTCTCGAGCACGGCATAGGAAGGGAGACAGAGGGAGGCGAGGAGGTAGAGGTCGAGGTAGAGGTAGAGGCCGAGGGTACGGGGGACGTCGTGGGAGGAGGGTCCCCGTCGGCGCTGGTGGGTGCGGTTCTTGTAACTGTGAACGAGGCTGGGTAATGTGCACCGGGCCATTGGGTACCACAACAATTCGGTAAGACACAACAAGGCAGTGAAAGAAGACAGGAGACGGTCGGTACACACCGAATCGTTGCATCAGTGTTCAGATTTTTCGTTTTTGAAAGGGCTGTTCTGATCACAAACAAACACAAACACTTCATCAACTGTAGAACTTCCGAGCAGGGAGCGGACGGCGCTGCACGAAAGATAAAGACAAGCCTTTTCGGATTGTTGATCGATTTGGTAGGGATCACATTATCTTGGACGACGATTTTAGCAACAGTTCCAGGGCACAGGCTGCCGTCTTGTCCTTTGGGCAGTTGACCAGGAATTCCTCGAACAGATTGGCGATGGCAGCATCATTTTGCCTCTCTGATTTGTTGCACAGTGCAGCATCAATCGCCGAGTATTGTTGCAGCATGAGCATTGTCTTGCTGTTCACCCTGTGTGAGTGTGTGAGGAGGAAAAAGGCCTTCATGTACAAAGAATGGTGGCATCAAACTTTGGTGAGTAGCCAAGGAATTCGTGAACAAGAACTGGGTCTTTGAAGCCTCGAACCTGTTTCAATGTGAGTGTGAGTGAATTCACTTTGGGGGTTTGGGAGTTGGTGATGGTCACCTGAATGTAACCGAGAGCCCGGAATGAAAACAACTTGGAACAAGCATCCCTGATGCTGTCTGTGACAAGAACTGATGTTCCGAGTTCCTTGTTCAACGGCTCGATTCTTGATGCGAGGTTCACTGTGTTGCCTTTTTGTTTTGGAATCAGAATCAGTAAGTTCGTCTGGTTCACAAACTCAAAACTGCAAAAAAAAAAAAAAAAAAAAAAAAACCGCGCACCTAACACAGTGTAGTTCAATCTCTGACTCGATCTACACATATTGTTAGGAGGAACGCCAGGGGAGCATTACAATACCCGACATTTCCAGCTCTCACTTCTCCGAAGTGGACCTAGCATATGTTTTATTTCAAGGAGGTTGGAGAGGAAGAGACAGGAAGGGAGTCGCTCACCCCTATGCGAACTTGCATGAGGAGATTGAATTTTTTGGTGAAAATTGCATTCAATTTGGAGACTTCTTCCAGGATTTCATCCACCGCAACACAAGCCCGCATTTCGGGATCCGCAACTGGTTCTGGACACCCCCACAGAGCCTGAGTGCGGACAGGAAGCACATCAACAATTATTGGAAGTGAGATTCAGGTGCATACCATGATGGCATCGCCAATATACTGTGACGAATCTGTTAGTTGTGGTGTCTTCACAAAAAACGAAGCTAAAGGTACCTTGTCAATTGTCCCCGAATTCTGAGTTATAATGTTCGAAAAGGCTTCAAACATTGTTGAAAGTACTTCAATGATGATTTGGGGACCATATTCATCCATTTTTTTCGTCTGAGGAAAATTAACAATGAAAAGGAATATAAGGAGGAATGATTGAATGTCACACACAAAGTCAACTAGATCCAGAAACATCACGACACATTTCATTGACCGGAAGCCAACAACAGGACGAAGTCTATTTCGGCACAGATACCTTTGGGGAGACGTTAGAGCCTCAATTTCCATCACTTAAATTCATTCATTTGCTGTGACTGTGAGTATGGGAATGATGATACCTCACAACTTGGGTTGGCACGTACCTGAAAGGGTGTTGTCAATTTTAAGAAAAGAGAGCTTTGGGCTCACTGGCTGAAAGATTCAAGAGTGCCTTGCATTGTGCAAACTTCGGCATTCAGCTTAATAAGTAACACTGAGAATTCACTGTGGAAACCTTTAAAATACCTGCTCGATTTCCTTGATTATACTGGATTTCAGCGCATTGCTTACTTTGCCCTTACTGCAAAAATTTTAAGAGCCCATCATGTGTATACTCCATACCTTGAAAAGCTTCCATTGGATACCGCTTGTAATTTCGATGTGACCCTCTGCAGAGCCGAAGCAAGTATGACAGCCAGAGATATGCTCAAGAAGACTGCTGACAACCCAATGAACACTTCGACACCCAGAACAGTCCACAGCGACACTTGGGCTTCATCAATTGCAGTGTCTTGTTGCTTTGTGATGTTGGAAAGGAAGTCCTGGTTAAAGTATTAACTTGGCACTAGTTCACTTCTTCAATGTGTCTTGCGCACCTGTTCGGGAGTGACAAGAGTCAACCACAAAACAAGTCCACCATCAGCAGTGATGGGGACGATATCAGCGTAGCACTTTCCACTTGGAAGGTCAACCACAAAGTGGGCTTCCTTATATTCACCGTTTGTCAAGTTCAACCAAGCGGCTGTGGTCACTGACACTGTTTTATTTGGGCTCGTCAGGGTCTTTACTAATGAAGTGTCCCAGTACTGCACTGTAAGCCCGGGAGTGGCAGCAATCAACTGGCTGAACTTAGCGTAAACCCTAAAACCAGGAACCCAACCTGCAGTGATCGGTCACTGAGGTAAGCACATCCCGTTGGACTGAGGCTCATGGACAGGAAATAGTTTTTAAGATAGCCCAACGAAACTGAGATTTGAATGACAGCAGGAACAGAGATGGCCCGAACCCTCTTGGTATAGGCCATGACATATCCTTCTGAGTAAACAGCCGACCTGTACACATCAGCCCAATGTCCCTCAAAGGCTTGAAGTCCAGTAATCCTTTTTTGAAGTCACAAAGAAGGTAGGGCTATTTATGAGTGAACTCATACCACCACGACCTCACAGTAAAGTTGTAGGGCATGGCACCGCCAACCATGCTTATATTGCTTGCAGTGCCATTGAAATAATATAGAACAGTCATATTGTGGCTCACGTCACTGTCAAAGACTGTATATATACCAACTTGGAGAAATCAGAAGAAAGTTCGGGCTGAATGAATACTCACGTCTGATTGCTTCGGAATAAGCGTGGTCCCCCTGAGCGTTTTGGTAGGCAAGCATCTGCATAAGGTGGATTGTGAGAAAATAAGAGCCATTGTGGGAATGAAGAGCGACCAGGTTACTGAAGCTGCGCCATTCGATCATGATAGGACGGAGCAGCTGTTGAATGTACCTGCAGTCTGCTCTAAGCGGCACCGTGGTTGTGAAAACAGACTCTGGTAGCACACCTTCAACCAATCTTCCTACCAGTGGTGGCTGACTCATAAACGTAGACACATTGGAAACTGCTTGGTACACCAACGACCTCCTGTACAGCTCCAGTTCCTGAAGTGAAAATAAAGGTCAGCAGCAAAGTCAAGAGGCGGCGCCGTGGCCCGTTTCAGGGATCACTCCTCACCTCCAGCAAGTTGGATCTTGCAGTGTCCGAAACTGAGCTCAGTGAGGCATTCCACTGCATGGTCATGGGCACGATGCACACGCCCACCAGGAATACAACCAGAAACGCGGAGGTGAGAGGGACCACGAGGGTGAGGGGCAGCGCGCCCTTGCACGTCATCCGCCCCCCCCTCCTCCTCCTCTTGCCTTCCTCGTCCCTCAGTGAGTTGAGGCTGCCGGTTCTGACCCCTATCACGTCCAAGTAGTCACTCCCGGTGCACGATCCTGAGTCACCGCCCTGCGCCTTGGCTCCCAGACACTCGCTTCCCTTTCCGCTTTTGGAAAGGGCGGATGACATTGTGGAGCAGTCGGCGACTTTGTTGCGGGCCGATGGCCTGGGAAGGTGGTGCTGCAACATTTTTGTCGTTTTTCTTTTCCGTTTGAAATTTCTGTACGGTTTGGTGGGAGGGTTCCGCGCTTGTGTTGGTGTGCAGTTTCGAAAGAAACCAACCAATCTTTGCTTCTTGAGTGGCACTTGACCTCCAGCTTTTTGCGGAGAGATTTGCAGAACCGTCGTCCCGAAAAGTACATCACCGTGTTGCTCCGTACTTGTTTTCCAAGCAGGAAATGGGTTTTCCTCGAACTGAACATTGGTTGTTGGGTGCATCAGAAAACTCATCTGTCTTTACTGTACGTCCTGTACCTTGAACATGCAAAAAGCGCAAGGCTCCCGGGAGTTGCACATAATTCGTCGACAGATTGACCGCGATCGACTATTTTTTTCTCTTTGCGGTGGAATTCTTACAGCTAGTTTTATTCAGCGTTATGCTCAAAAATCTTTCATGATAAACCTCACAACTACTCTGTTGCTCTTGAGGTTCTGACACTCCTGCCAGGTCATTAGCCTCCACCCTTCTGAGACCTTTTCCTCCTGCATTTTCCGTAGGTTGTCCACTGCATACCACCCATCAACGTGAGTGTGCAGTGTCCCGTCGTGGTTCATCACATACAGTGAAACCAGCTTCTTGTGCAATTCCGGCGCTTTGGGAGACACACAGAGGTATAGCCATAGGCCGCGTTCGTGGCTGAGCACATACTGGGCTTCTATGTTTGCATGTCTGCCTATGTGGGTCTCGGCTCTGGTTGGAAGCATCGTTGAGAGTGGTTTGCTGAATGCCAGTACAAAATTACCCACTTCGGCTACTAGAAAAGTGTTCGTGAGTAAATTGGAACAATACGAAGGGGTGGCTTACTTTGCTCGATTGCAGAATGCAAGGATTTGCATAAATGGGAACATTTCAACAAATCGAGCAGTGGGAGGTAATCAAGAATTTTTAGAAGAACCTCTAAAGGGAGGTCCAAGATGTGTGTCCCTGTTTGGCAAATTAAAATTGAAGTATTCAAGGAGTATAAATGCCTTCTTGGATAAAGGCCTCATCTAATGCTCGAGATACAAAGCCAAGAAACCTATCTTTGGAAAATATAAACTTGAATGTTTAGTTATTAGATTAATGGAGATGGTCATTACCTGCTGCCTTTTCAAGGTTTCAACATTTACAATATTGTGCAACAGTTGATCTCGCTTGGAATTTAGCATGTCACTCAAATCCAAAGCAACGGTACTGAACGATTCCTCAACGGCACGGCAAACAGAAGCTCTATTCTTTCATTTGTTACCGATCAGCATTAAGGAGAATGTATTACCTGCATAGAGTCCACCAGTCGTTTTCTCAAGTGGCCAATAATGCCGGCCTCTCCAATCGCAGCTTCAACAACGTTGGCAAGGGAAGAAAAACCACACACAATTTGCATAGGTTGTGCACATCTGAAAAGACAGTGTCAACTGCCAAAAGCTCACCAACTTTTTTAGGGAGTGCCAATCGCCTGACTTTGGTAACAGGTTCCAGTGTTCCCCGTAACAATTCATCGAAGGCCTCCTCGCCCTCGTCCTCCTGCTCCCCGTGCCCCTGGCTTTCCCTTTGCCCCTGCCTTTCGCCCCCTTCCCCTTCCCCTTCCTCTCCATCTCCGTCCCCGTCTCCCTCTGGCTCTGCCGCACTCCCGCGCCTGCCCGCGTCCGTGGGCCGGCGGACGCCCCCGCTGCTGCAGGCACCGCCGCCGCCGCGACCCACCCACCTTGGGCTGCCGGGCACCTCGCCGCCCACCCTCGAGTACTCGGGCGAAGCGTGGCTGTACGAGGGGGACAAGGAGGGGGTGGGGACCGTATCTGCTGTATTGGTGCTTTCTATAGGGCGTGCCATTGGCCCTTAGCTAGTGTTACACGCGTCGTGGGGTTTTCTGTTTGAGTTTGACAAGTGTGGCCGCAGACAAGACATAAACCGAACTTGTTTTTTTTTGCGGACGAAGTTGGTGGCCAGATGCTAGAGCACAACAAGGTGGTGGCCACCCCAAAAGAATGTAAGGAGGGAGGAGAAAAATAAAGGATCAGTACGGTTTAAATGTTTTCATAAGGATTGTCAAAAGGACTCCAACCTGTTTTCATCACCGATTGCGAAAGATCGCAGCGTCAGGGTTTTTGTTGGGAAAACTAAAAGAAAGCGTAGGGAAAATAAAGTATTAGGGGTCCTTGTTCTAAAATTAAACAAGCGGGACAATTCTACACAAACACACAAGACTATCTTTTTAGCTGCATCCACTGGGATAACTTGCCGCGGAGGCAATGCCGCACTTGTTATTCCTGCAGTAGATTTAGCACATAGGTTTAATTTTTAGGAAAGGTCCTTACTTGTTGGCACACATCCATATGTATCCTTGCTCCCCCCACCCGGTACCATAAGAGTTCTGTGTATGTGAGAAACTCAGAAATTCGAGACCAACACACCTTTACAACGTAGTACCCATTGGATGACATCCCTGTAGCCAACATCGCATGGTTAATGCAGGTTGAAGAGCACTCATCAGGGCAGTATACACCTGCAATGTACTGTGCAGTGCTTTAGGCGAAGTCTTTTCAGTTAATATCAAATTGCAAACCAGTTGGAAAGAAGGCAAGCTTGCATCAACAGTCACTGGTGTTGGCCTGGACTCGATGGAAGTTTGCAGGCCTGATTCACTTCCCCTTGTAACATCCTTATACGATGAAATATGGGCAACCATTTGGCTCGAAGAAAGAGTACTACAAAAAAAAAATTAGACAATGCCAGATTGATTGGATCGGTACTGGCAGTCATTTCTTTCTTCCTCATACGGATAAACGGTTTCATTGGTTATTCCTTTACCTTGTATGTACATAAAACCACCATCAGGTGTGCCACCTTCACAACCATAGTTGCCATATGTAGAACCTAAATAATTTAAATTCTTTGTTCCAACTCTTTTTAAGTGAAACTTACCGGCGCAGTCAATTAATTGCTGCTCAGAAAGAGTCTGTAACTTTTTAGTGGCAATTTCATGACAACCTTCAACTCCCCTAATACCAAGTTTTAGAGTCATTTCTTGTAGCATTTAAGGGTTACCCAGTTGCGGCAAAAGCCCAGCTTGCATCGCATTCCCCTTGGCTCTTTACATCAGTAACAGCACCAGCCGACTTCCAGTCTACATTTTTTATTGACGCTGTGACGTCGACACTATCGACAGTGTAGTTCACAGGAGACGCCAAATACAGGCTCCTGTATTCCTATATAAAATACATGAAATTTCGTTAGCCAAAACTTTCTTGGGCACGTGGTTAGGGAGAAAAGCAGAAACCTCGTTTGTTAGGTCGGCCATGGAATTCATTCCCACAATCCAGGAGTGGCCCTCCTCGTTCTGCTGCGTTACCCACCGCAAATTTTCAGCCCACACACCCATCCTGTAGATTTTTTCTTCTTCAGTATCGTACACTCGCCCGTACGTCGCAGTCCAGTCTTCGAACTGCTCCCTCAGGGTCGTGCCTGCGCAACATCCCATAAGTGCCAAAGTTGCCGCCAACAACACCCCTGCTGCGTTTTTCCGTCCGAGCCTCATGCTTGCTAACTACCCCGCGTTTTTGTTTTCTGTTGTTTGATTTTGTTTCATTCCTCGATTTTGATAAACAAGAAGTGCCGTAGCGATCAAAAATTCGAAATTTGGGCAAAGCGCCGAGCTTTTTCCCCAAATGTTGTTGTAAATGAACATAGGCAATCCTACGAGTCCTCATCCAACAGGTCCTCCTCACTGTCATTTAGCCAGGCGCGAGGAATATCTGGTTCCACAAGGCAACATCCTGGATAACAGAGTGCTCTAGTGATATCATCAACAAAATTGGAGGTATGGTACACAAATGGCTTTGTCACTCCAAAGTTGAGTTCAACTTGTTCGTCGGCACTAGTTGAGTGAGTTTAATAAACAATAGGAGGCTATAATATAATGTCATCGTAAAAATAGTTTGTATCTCAAAGGAAAGTGACAGAAACCTGTGTAATCCCACATAGACACAAAGTGCGTTCATTGGGGTGTGATGTTGATGTACTTTAAATGTGATCCCGAGCATTTGCCCGTTCCTGTTAGAATTAGTTAATTTCGCAAATGAATCGATGATGTTACTTTGTATAGAAAATGGAATTTGTTTTAAAGTCTACTCCACATCCAATAACCTCATTTTTTGTAAATGTTGGACCCCACTCACTTCCGTACCCTATGGCCAAGTAAGAATTTATTTGCTTCTAAACAAAGTAACCTGCAGCGTGAAATTTGTTCCCGTCATCTCCATGGTATCTTATATGCTTAGGTTCTAATGGGTAATAGCCTTAAACAAAATAAAAAAGTACCCATATCCACTGGTTGTCCATCCAGGTTGTGAATAACCATTAACTGCAGTGCTAAGTCCAATGCCAACACCAATGTGCCCGCCTAATCCAGCATTCACAACCGTAAGCTCGTAGTATATCACGCCGCCCCATCGAAGAGGAACATTATTATCACGGGCCGCAGTTGCCTGCCTTGTAACCGGTGTTGTAGTGGGAGGTGCACTTGAACTGGTTGTGTCTTCCGATTCATTTGGTGTGTGTGCCATTCCAGTATCATCCTCATAGTCCTCATCATCACTGTCCTCACCGTCGTCGTCACTATAAATGACTTCATTCTCAAACTCAGAATCTTCGCCCATTGCATCCCCTGGCGCAGAATCACGCAAAGACCGGGCAACAATTTCCGGCCTGTTGAAGCGCATAGAAAACGGAAGTGGTGCAACGGAGACAATAACGCCTACATCATCTGATGCTCTTGTTCTTGCTCTGTATCGAAACTGCGGGGTTCCAGTACCTTCAAAAAGGATCCCAAAATGAGAGAAAAACAGATATCCACTGCCACATAGGCCACAACGGCCACTCCCATAATAGAATTACGCAAAGTAATAGTAGTGCACAAATGTGAAGACGCGTTGCATACATTGACCACCCCACGGCACTGCGCAAGTGTTGCACGTCAACCGCACCCCCGCCAGATCGCTCAGGGCGCAGCACATTTGCCTGAATTGGGCAGCGGTAAGCAGGCCCGGCGCGCCGGGCTCCTGCGAAGGAGGAGCGGCGGTCGCGATCAGGCCGACCTCGCCGACGGGGAAGCACGACGCGGCGACCCGGGCGCAGAAGCCGGGGCTGTCGACCGCAGCGTGCAGGGAGCGGCACACGAGGCGCAGGGCGCACAGCACGTCGCCGCTGTACCCGTAGAAGCATATTCGCTCCAGCACCGACAGGGGCAGAGACTCCATCTTCACTGACAATTTGGGAGAATAAGACACCGGAACCGGTTTCGGTCTGTTGATAATGCTCCGCCGGCGTGTTATTGGAAAAGAAAACCCAGGCACACAGAAAAAGGCCTGCAGTTACAGGGTCTGTCTACTGCAAATTGAGTGGCGTCCCTCGTTTGCTAGATATGCCAGGGTCAAAACGCAAAGGGAAGAAGCGCGTTGTTCCTCAACAACAGAACACCGACGCCACCCCCAAGCCCCACAAGGGAGTGGAGTGGTTCGAGAAGCCTGCCTCCAAAATGAGTACGGAGGACTGGACGACGTTCATGACCACATTTGGCTTGTCACTGTGCCTCACTCCGGGTCCAGGTGTGTCTTGCTTCGCCCACGCGCATTAGCTTGGGAATGCCCAGCACTGCACTGCACTTCACATCCCAACAGGCCCGACCTTTTCCCCCCAACTCGGCGTTGTCCCTGCCCGAGAATGGTCCGAAGTCGACGTACCAAGGAAGCTAGTTTCCAAGCTATGCACGCGCCAATTCGACAACCAGAGGCTCACTCCCGAGCAAATGGTTACGCTGCCACTCATATTATCGGGGCGGAGTTGCGTCTATGGTGGAGGATCCGCTTCGAGTTTTGTGTGACAACTGTTGCGCCACGTTTAACGGTCTTATATCCTTCACTGGAAAAAAGGTTGCGCCGCTGGTCTCGTGCATATACAAAATTGTTACAAACCCTATGTCCGGTTCGTGTGGAGGTCCTTATGCCGTTGTGTTGTGCCCAACTCGCATGTTAGCTGAGGGAGCAAACCACTGTATCCGTGGGATGTGTTCCATACTAGGATTGCAGGATGACTCACCAACGCCGAATATTGCTCCGCACTGTGTGGTTCTAGTGAGGCAGCTTATTGCACTTATGGTTCTTCAAAAGATATGGTGACAACAACTGGTGGTTTGCTAGATCATTTGAGAAACCGTAGGCTCAGTCTGAAACACTGCAAATTCATAGTTTTGTGCTCTGCCGACAAGTAGAAACACAATTTTGAGATAGTGGTTTCCTTACAAATTCCAGAATATCTGCTTTAGGATTCAACAGTGAAATAAAAGAAATTATATCTGAGTTACTCTCTGTGTATGATAGGACAGCACTTCCCCACCCGTGGAACACTGGACCTCCCTGCATTTCAGCATTTTGCAACGTTTACAATATTAGCATCATATATTCTCTCCTATCTCCCTATGTGGCGCTTTTATGTGCCTCTGTAAATGGTGGCGACTGCACTCAAGTGATGAGGCACATAGATGTTCATCCACTATCTATTGCTTTTTTAATAAGAAACTCATAGGAACTTCTTATACCTAGAGTGGTAGCGTTCCTTATTGGACACTACAATCACAGAGTTGGCTCCCAGAGCCAACTTCTTCTCCTTCCTGACTACATCACACAAGAGATTGCCCACCTCTTCTCCGCCAATTCTGGTTATTCCATCTTCCCAAACTGAGTACAACTGACTACAATCACAGGCTTGTGCTGTTGTTCCTCCACAGTCTATGCCTGATTCTCAGTCGAAATGTGACGCCCGGCTCTGATATATCCAACACTAACAATTAAGATAAAGAAACTCTCTTTGTAGTGAAGTTTTATCCTTATTGTTATGGTATGGGCTCAACAGAGGCCAGGAAACAGGAATCAACCCAGTCAACACTACAAGCGGAAATTCTGATGAAGTGGCCTTGGGATGTCCCTGTTACTTTCTGCACTGTGTTGAGGTACTTTTCCATTTGCCGGGACCATGGCGCATGGCTCTTTTGGAGCGCACTTTTCACATCTTTATCGCTCATTAAGGAGTGAAAGGCCTGGAGAACAGGTACCTTCTTTGCCCTTCAGCAGCACAAAGGTTCCCGTACATAGTACCGGAAAAGTTGGAAATAGTGCCAACAACCGGAATGACTGACCGTTAAAAGTGTATATATGTCCTTCTTCAAAGGCCTCATGCTCATGAACTTCCACTATTGCACAGAAGCTCTGCGCATTCCAGCCAAAGATGCAGTTTGTAGTTTTGATGTACCCGGCCAATCCGCCTTCTGCAGTCTCAGTGATTTGTTGTACAGTATTTATACACTTTGGTCTATAAGAATCCCAGGAGTGCCCACTATCCACAAAAGCCCGACGCACGCCTATTGAAAAAAGTATGAGGATGGAGAAAAAAGTGAAGGTGAAACCTTGTTCGTCCTTTATGTACACATATTGCCCTTTCTGGATGTCCTCAAGTTTTGGTGCTAGTTGCACAACGTGAAATGACTTGAATTTGCCTATACTCCCGGCAGGTATTGCATATAACTTGTTCATTGTCAGAGGTGGTGTTCGCTGTACTACAACGGAAGCACTTGTGAATTGGTCAGGAGTGGGGAAGTATGAAGGCGGGGGGTCTATGGTCAAGTAGGAGGGTGGGGGGTCTATTGGCGAGTACAGAGGTGGAGGATAAGGCGGGGGATCAATATCTGTGGATTCCACTGCAAGTTGCTTTGCATGTGGGAGTCCAGTGTCAATTTCTACTATGGCATCAAAGCATCTGGGGCCCCACCCGTAGAGGCAGTTTGTTGTTATAATGTATCCTGTACAATTACTTTTTTTTGGGTCCACAATTTGTTGCACTGTATTGAGACATGGTGGTCTCATTACGTCCCAAGAAAACCCAGTCCCTTCAAATCCTTCTCTAACACCTGTGCCATTGAATGATAAGTGTTGTAATTCAAAGTTAGAACTTTTTTTCAACCTTTTTCATCCTTAATGAGAACAAAAATGCCTGCCTTAATATCTTCAACGCTGGGAGCCACCTTCACTACTCTGAATGATGAAGCACTTGAGATACTTCCAGGTGGCATAGGGTAGCTATTACCAGCAGTAAATCTACACGGCGAGGGTGTGCTCACTGTTGGTGCAATGGAAGGAGTTGCAGGAACAGCGCTTATGGAATCCTTTATATCTACATTCCACCATTTACAGCAGAGAGGGGGAGCTCTTTCTACCAGTGAAATTTCATGTATTCCCTCTCGTTTGCATTCCCATGACACGACCTTAAGCGTTGTACCAGGGAGCAGCCAGCGCTCTGACAATCCCGGCTCCTCAGAGAACATAGAGATATCTATAGCATACTGGGCCTCAATGTGAAACACTGTGGCTTCTCCCCAACTACGGCCCAAAAATGACATAGGATTATCAGCAGCACCAGAGTCAACAGTTGTGCTGCTAAACGACCACCAGGTGACAGAAGTTCCCGGCGAGTAATTGGCTCTGATGGCGTCATCAGCAACTGCACGGAAAAGTTTCCTCCTCTGCGTGGGAAGCTTTGCCATCGCCCTTACGAGAAGCCGCAGGTAGGGCATTATGGCATAGCCGGCCAGTTGATCACTCAAGTCGTCAGATTTGGCCCGCAGAAGGTACTGCATGTGTTTGATGAGAGGCGAATCCCGAGTGAAGAAGTTGATTGCGGCAACTTCATCTAGTGACAGCTGGCATTCTGGTAACCATTGAGTTGATGGAGAATGTAACATTGACAACCCCGTTGTCCTGGCAGAAGGGGGGAAAAAAAGGAATAGGAGACAAACGAGGGTGGGTGCTCAAATAGGAAGTGGCAAAATTGCATGAGGCAGTAATCCCCGGCTGAGACGACATGAACCTCTCCCCCACCAATGGTGCCAGAGCCTCCCATAACAGCAACCCGGGTACCCTCGTCAACCCTTCCACAAAGCGACCTGTCAGCGTGTCGTTTCGCTCAACATCACTCACACGCTCCAACAAAGAGGCCATACAATTAATTTTTTGTGTTTTTTTTTTTTTTAATCAGCGCTGACACGCTTGTGGGGGGGAATCGATTCCACAAGAACACTGAGAAAAATTTGGGAGAATCAATGCGTTGTGATGGTGGAATAAATGAATTCCCTTTTATGCTTTAGACAAAGGGGAGAAGCAAAAAATTAAGTGCTGGAACGTATTAAATCAACTACTACAGGTAAATTATTAGGAGCGTAGGCAAAGTCCACATTGGAGGCGTTGACAAACAGAGTCTCCACAGGAAGGGAGGAATTTTGTGGTAGCCTGGTTACACCATAGGTCTCATGAATGTGCCCAAAAACATGCAGTGCAGGGTGACACCTGGTGGTCACGGTTTGAATCAAGTGCTCACATCCTACGTGTATTTTGCCAAATTGGGAGTAGTCTCCATGGCCATAGGGAGGTCCGTGTGTTATCAAAATGTCAACATTGGATGGAATCTTTTCCCATTTCTCCCTCAGTTGATCGCCAGTTAGGTTGAATGCCCAATCACAAAATTCTACATAATTTGCAGTGGTTTGGTGAGTAGGATTTCGGATCAAGATTCGGAGATAGTACCGGGTTGCCAGGGACTGCCGTAGATATTAAGGCCCATGATTTTGGCTGAGGAATCTTCGAGATAATAGAATGCAGGGTTTCTTGCTACAATGTCTTTGATAGATTGTGGGTCTTTATCTGTCTTCCCTCGGTGAGTTTTACAGTAGGCCAAGTCAAAATTGAGGTCTTGAAGGTGTTAGAAATGATGATTTTTGCTAATGGCATTCCACAAACCATGGTTTCCGGCAATGATAACTTTATATCTGTGCGGCATGCTCTCCATAAACCGCGCAAACCTTTCAACACCAGCTCTCCCGCCTGTCATGGAGAAGTCTACACAGAAGTAAATGAAAAAGATAACGAATCCTGCGGCCACACCCCCAGCATGCAACAAAATGTCACCATCTGGAATAGTCATTCGTTCTAATAGGTTCCTATCATGTGTGTCAGCGAGACACACCACTCTCACCGCCTAATAATGGTTACTCCTCAACGAGTTTGGTTGTTTGTTTGTTGTGCTGTGAGGGTGAAAAAAAAAGGTTCCCCAATTAGCACACATTTGCGGGCTTTGGTGATATGGTCTGCTCTGTACCCACTTTGCCAACGTTATACCACCCCATGATTCGCCATTTCCCTTCAGTTACTTCCGTTGTTGCCGCCATTATGCAACTTTTGGGAAATCAAAGTTTCTTTACCCCCACTCCTAAGTTGGCTCAATTCTAAGAACAGAGATGCGGTGAAGGGGAATAGACCCTGCGGCTCCCGCCACAAGTGGGCTTTTTTTGTTTTGAACAGTTTGTTACAGTACAGGTATAGGTTTGGAACCTGAAATGGTTGTCGATTTGTAAAGATGGAGACTCAGAGCTCTGGGAAAGTGATTCCAGTTTATCATATGCTCTACCAAATGGCACTTAATGTTGGAAAGGCAATGATTCGGTGTTTGGTAAAGCCCAAATACAATCAAATGAAAGGGTGGAAGTACCAATACATGAAGCCAGATGGATGCCTCACTTTCTGATATACAATCGTATGAGTAGAACTTCCATTTCACTGATCTACACAGTGTATGTGAATCAGAAAAGGTCAAAGTCAGTGACCCCCAGCCGCCGTGACACATTCCCAGAGCGCTTTTTTTCGCAGGTGACCGAGTTCTTGCAGATCTGAGGTGCCGGAGGGACACACCCACCGCAGCGGAGGAGAGCCCCCCAACTTCTATTGACACACCTTTGTGTGGGATCGTATTTGTCTCTCTGAGACCCACAGCACAGACTACTTTAAAAACGCTCTGAGAATGTGTCATGGCGTAGATCAATAAGCTCCCCCTAAGTTGGTATCGCGCATTTTTGGTTTCATCACTTCCTATGAACCCTTTGGCCACACAGCATCCCTTCTCGATGCCCACCACAGCAGAACTGTGGGCGTCCCTCTGGCGCCCCGCCGGTCAAAGTCAGTGACCCCCAGCCGCCGTGACACATTCTCAGAGCGCTTTGGTACTGTATGTTTTGCTGTTACCTTATCACAAAAACTTTAATAAAAACTATGTGTCCTGTTTGTTGTGTTTTTGGAGCCAAATAAGGTCAAGAGTCATTGAGACATTGTTAGAAAGCCAAAAGAGGTCTTACATCACTCCAATGCAATGTAGTTGAAACCCATTTGGGGGGAGCCCAGTTTATGTAGCAGCTTTTATCTTAAGAACCTCCTTTTTTTTTTCCCCACCAGAATTATGGGATGTGAATTGGTACTGGAAACACAAATGTGCCTCTAGCTGATGGTTGGAATCTCACCAGCGTAGTGAGTACTACCTGGGAGCAAGGGGCTGCCCCATCAGCAGAAGGTGCACCTTGTCCAAGGGCTCCCTTAGCCCTTGTTCCCACAGTGGCACTATCTTGGACACCTCCACAAGAACACCATTCACATTAAACACTAACAACAACCATGGCAGTGGGATGCGTGATGGTCAGTGCCTGGGTGGTGGGCCTGTGTGCAAGAGTGGAGTGGGTGGGCCCCTTATCTGTAGATACCCCACATGACCAGGATCTTGTGTGATTAACCAGGGGGAAGAATGGTGGACGATGTAAGGTTTGCTGTAAGAAGTCAAATTGCACAATAGGAGATGGAAACCTGAGTGTTGACCAAGCAGTATGTGGAGGTGATGTACAATTGCCGGAATGATATGCTATGTGGAATCTGTGCACATTGAGATGCCAATATCAGCATAGCATGCCGGCAAAATGACAACAGTGTACAAAGATTTTGCACTGCCTCACCAACATAAAGAGCAACTCACACAAGCAGTTAAAATATGGACAACCTGAATGCAATGAATTGGAGGCACAAACAGAGAAAGGCACTGCATACACAGGTAAAGCATATTTAGGGAAATGTGAAAATGCCAGCAAGATAGCAGCAATAAATCAAGACAAGAAGATGCATAGCTTTGCATAAGTTCACCAAGTAAGGAAATTACAAAGCGCTTTCAAATTGGACCTAGTGCTGGAGTTAGAAGCAAACTATGAGGAAGTAAACAGACCCGCAGTTGCCAACTGCCTTTCAATTGCACATACTGGGGAAAAGCCAAACATACAGCTCAACGGTAATGGCACTGAGAAGCAACCACAAGGAAATGGCAAATTATGGGCATCAAAAAAGGATACCCCAAGGAAAGACAGAAGCTGATTCAGCAGAACCCAAGTAGAATGGCTGAAGTTGGAGCTTTGATATCAATACAAGAGGGCAACACCTAAAAATCAGCTTAGAAGGATACAGTGTACCCATATTCAGCATACTTGCTGTAAGAAGCCAAAGCCCAAAGTAAGAGAGGAGGCGATAGTGTAATCCCACAGGGAGGCACAGTACATAGCAAGAAGGGTGAGAGAGATTTTTTCAGTATAACAAGCACTTTGTCCCATGATGCTGGGCCACTGGAGTCCAGGAAACGAATCCGAAATTAAAGGCACCAAGGGAGCTAAGGCACAGGAATGAGAGGCAAACATAAGGAAAATTGTGAGTTGGGAAAAAATCACCTTGTTTTCTGCTCCCAACTACGGCAGTGCGGGACAAACCCTCGTTGAAATGCATTTGCAAACGAAATAAAAAAAAAGATCGCACTGTGCTCCTTCCTCAGAGATCAGAGAAAGTAGTGTCGTAGCATTTAATGCTGGTTTAAACCAAAAAAACTGGGTGTGCAGTCGCCGATAAGGGCTGTGCACAGACTTTCCAGCACGGCAACGTCCAAAAAAACACACCCATGCTTCCCACCTCAAAATAGTCAAGCACAGCCTGGCGACACTCTCCCAGGCGCGAGATGGTGTGGTCCTGAATGCTTTGTGCCGTTGTTCACCTGTGGTACCAAGGCCAGTAACCTAAGCCACCACACCTGCCCACGCCCAACAAACGGCCGTGTTGAACCATCAGACAGCTTAGCTGTTCGAATTTTTACTGGAACAATGACAGTCAAACATCGATCAAAACTGCGAGTTGTGTGGTTGTCCAAGATCGTCTGGGAGTGGGTGATGCCGTGGCTGGTCCCACAATCACAAACGCACCCACTCGCTCCCGCAGCGTCCATGTCTCGCGCGATGGACACCAAACACGCGGTGATGTTCCGGATGGGGGAGGGCGTGTTCCCCCTCGTTGGCCTCGTGTCCTCGTCCCTCTTGCGCCTCCCACCACCTCGCAATCGACGCGGCCCCAGAGGCCGGCGCGACCTCGTGTGTCAACTGGCTCATCACTAACAGACACACGGTGAAACATCGTGATGATGGCGAAGTGTAACGGGATTGTGGGCGCAGTCGCTGATGGATGGACCAGCAGCAGGAAAAACAACAACAAGGAGGTCATTTTGGTCCTTGGGGGTTGTGTGGTGGTGGACACCTCGAAATGGCCAAGACTCTGGTTGACGGGAGGTGGCCTGGTGGTGGTCTCACGTGGAGGAGCTGCTGCAGCGGCGGCAACGGAATTGTGGGTGATGGTTCTCATGGTGGAATTGGAGACCACGTGAGGGATGTGGGAATTCTGAAGAGGGTGCGCAAGAATGGGCACATGGATGTTGCAAAGTGGGTTGTTGAGAGGTTCAACATCAGGGATCCTTGGGAGTTTGTTGGTCCGTTTTGTGGTGCATTGTCTCATGGCCACCTGGAGCTGGCCCAGTGGTTGTTCAACACCTTTCACTTGGGTGAGAGTTTCAGGAACTATGATGGATGGCCATCGGTCCACCAGAAGGCATGCAAGAGTGAAAGCTTGGAAGTGGTGAAGTGGTGCTTTCAAGTATTTCCAGTCGATAATCGATACTAACATCAGTGTTTCCATCAGCAATCCCCAACAACTATCCTCTTGCGGGTAAACCCGCTTTTTGGCGCTACACTCTGAAAATACTCTCTGTCTCGTCGTGCACGTGCTGCAGGCTCGATGAAGGCACAACTCCACGGAAAACAAGTAATACCCAATGTTTTGGCTTAGCTTGTTGGGGTTTCAAAAAACCTCCCAAAGTGGGTTCTATTAGCACAAGGGAGTTTGGTGGGGGTGTTGAGAGTTGCTATGTTGAGAGTGTATAAGTACACTTTCAGCCTTTCTGTAGGGGATAGGTATAGTACAGATAGTTGGGGCTAATTTACAAGGCCGCATGAATTCAGCTTGAGCAAGACCGGGCACAAGCTTCAATCTTCCTATGCAGTTCAGCTGAATTACCGGCGGTCGCTCGCATTTGGGTAACTTTTCTGGCTTGGATCCTCTCAGACAAGTTGCAGTCCGACAAGACTTGAGCTACTGTCATTCTTTCCAAGGGGTCTGGTCTTGTTAACTTCCAGATGAAATCAAGAACCTCTGGTGAGTGGGTTTGTGCTTGTGGGAACTAAAAAAAAAAGTTAACAGGGATGACTGGAAGAGTGATATGCTACCTTCGAGAAAAACACTTCTGGAGAGGAGGCATTCAGCAGAAACTCCCTAAGACCTTTCGCTGTCATATCTACACGAGCTATCATTTCTAAGCACGTCATCCTGGAAATCAAAATTACTAATCTAATGATGCCATACGACACATACCCATAGGAGAATGCGTCCCACGCAGGGGTTACTTTCTTCGAGGCAAATTCAGGAGCCAGATAGGCTCCGTCACCATAAGAATCCATATCATCATGGCTTGGAAGGGAAAAAGGGACTGCATAAAAAAATAAGTAAAAAGTGAAACGCTATAAATGATACCTCTTAATGACTGACCGAAATCAATAAAAAAGAGGTATCCATCTTTGCATTCGACTATATTATGGGGCTTCACATCTTTGTGGAGAACTCCACGGTCACTCATTTCTTGCAACCCCTGGAGAGGTTTAGTGCAAAAAAAAAAAAGATGCAAGCTAATACCAGGGCGATATCGATAGCATGATTCCAAAATTCGTCATCAGAAATCGCCTTGGGTTGATCGTGAATAATCTGGTATAGGGTTTTCAGTCCAGCTTCCATCTAAAAGCCATGTTAATAAAAAAAAAAAAAAGAGGAGTTTATGGTCTACCTCCAGACATACGAGCTCTCCTTCCATCCACACGTTACAAAGTTGCACGCAATGAGGTTGCCCAATAAGAGCACACATAACCTCGGCTTCATCTAGTAGCTGACGGTTGTATAGCCTAATAATTGTTATAAGACCACCAGTGCTTATAGAACATACGGATACAGAGTCATTTTGACTACTCTATCCCCAGACATAAAAATCGAATGCCTCTGGGTGGAGTGGCAAAGAGATGCACGTGCCCAAAAGGGAGAGCCGGAAGTGGTGTCCTCCACACTAAACTGGGGAAATGAAGGTGGAGGCATAAATGCCCTAACACGGGAGCGCTGCAAGGACATTTTCGTAGGCGCCAATGGTGTCGACGGAGGTGAAGCCGGGGCTGCTGTAGTCGTCCTAGTTGCCCGCGGCGGAGTCATTTCACTGTACAGAGATTCCGGTGCCACAGGAGGAGTCTGGGGACTAGCGTTATTCCTGGTAGGAGCCGGGAGCAGGCAACACAAGCTATTACTGGGGCTTGTGGGCGAGAGTTTCTGAGGTCTTTGGTAGGGGTTGTCCCGAGTTTTGAGCGACTGCACACGGCGCAATTTCGACGGCGGAGAAGGGCACATGTGTATCGTATTGGCTGCCGGGTTCAACTCATACACAGGATACGTATCGGGTTCGAATGCTTGAAGATCCGGGCGGGGCTTGGAAATTAAACGCGGTGCTGTATAAGAGTCAGTCAATGAGAAGATCTCCTTGGTGCCTACCACTTGTGTTCATTGTTCGTTACTCGTTCTACGGGGGTGTGATCGACGATCGGCTTTTTTTTTTTTAGTTTTGTTTTGATGGTTTCTGCGGGCATGCACTTTCTTCATTTTATTCGTCCCTAATTCGCAGGAAGATTTTATGGAACAAGAAGAAGAACACAATTCAAGTGTTTTTCTCCCAATTCAAGTCACTTCCTTCGAAGACCGACGAAGTCATCAATCTACCATCTGGTTCCTTCGAAGCCTTCAGATTCCCTTGCGGAACAGATGCACTCCTTCATGGACCAAGCTTGTCGGGAGGGCATTCTCTCCCACATGGATAAACCCTCACGTTGCCAAGCTATCCTGAAGTATCCTTCTAATCAAACCCTGCCACTCCTCCATGCGAAATCTCTTGGAGCAGTTGCACATCGCTATTCGAATTAATTAACACGGGCCGACCCTACGAAACGACATGCGTGTAGTCGTCGGGACTCTCACGGGCTTCATAAAGGGTTTCTGTTTGAACTTGCCAACTTTCTTTGTTTCCTTACGACGCGACGTGCAGTCATCAGCGCG